>JAJOZX010007872.1:0-115000 GCA_023014485.1 Bathynomus jamesi
TATTATACACCACACATATATATATATATATATATATATATATATATATTATATATATATATATATTTATATACATATATAATATACATAATAAATATGATACACACACACCGTGCATGGAACAAGGAACAACTTATTGGACCATTCTGAGTTCATTCCCATCTTGAAACGGACAATGTTATGTGCCTTGAAAAGTGGACGCTCAATTCTGCCAGTTGAGGTTTAAGTTTTGGTTTTGGCTAAAAATATAATAGTTACCCCTTTTTTCTTTGATGTATTCAATCTGACGTGAAGGCAGCGAGTCCTTTGCTTATATTGAGTTCTAAATGTAGCAGAGCTAGGCTGCTTTAAACCCTAGATCCTTGTCCCAAAGCTGGATCCTGTCTGCTTTGCAGATAGGTGGTGAGGAAGCTATATTTATGGGACCTCTTTGCGAGTGACCCGTTGCCCACGTCGGGCTAGCATCATGAAAAAGAAAAACTATGGTATTTATCATTTACCATTACTTATTCGGACTATAGTGGATTATTATCGCAGAAGTGTTCCTTGTTCCATGCACGGTCTCTGTGTATCATAGAAAACTCAGAGGACCATTCTGAGTTCATCTCCCATATATATATTATATATATATAAGATATATATATATATATATATCTATATATATATATATATATATATATTATATATATATATATATATATATATATATATATTAATTTATATGTATAATATATACATATATATATATATATATATACATATATATATATACATATATATATATATATATATATATATATCTATATCTATATCTATATGTATATCTATATATATATATATATGGGAATGAACTCAGAATGGTTCCCTGAGTTTTTTATGATACACACAGACCGTGCATGGAACAAGGAACTCTATCTGGGATAATTAAATCCACTGTAGTCCGACCGATAAGTAATGGTAAATAACAAATACCATAGTTTTTCTTTTTCATGATGCTAGCCCGACGTTGGCAACGGGTCACTCGCAAAAATTCCCATAAATATAGCTTCCCTCACCAGCTATCTGCAAAACAGACACGATCCAGCTTTGGGACATGGATCTAGGGTTTAAAGCAGCCTAGCCCTGCTACATTTAGAACTTCAATATAAGGAAAAGACTCGCTGCCTTCACGTCAGATTGAATACATCAAAGGAAAAGGGGTAACTATTATTTTTAACCAAAACCAAAACTTAAACCTCAATGGCAGAATTGAGCGTCCACTTTTCAGGCACGTAACATGTCCGTTTCAAGATGGGAATGAACTCAAATGGTCCCCTGAGTTTTTCATGATACACACAGACCGTGCATGGAACAAGGAACTCTTCTGGGATAATTAAATCCACTATAGTCCGAATAAGTAATGGTAAATAACAATACCATAGTTTT
This sequence comes from Bathynomus jamesi, assembly GCA_023014485.1. Lineage (NCBI taxonomy): Eukaryota > Metazoa > Arthropoda > Malacostraca > Isopoda > Cirolanidae > Bathynomus > Bathynomus jamesi. The sequence continues at coordinate 1,426 of JAJOZX010007872.1, forward strand.
TCTTTTCATGATGCTAGCCCGACGTGGGTATTCAATCTGACTTGAAGGCAGCGAGTCTTTTGCTTATATTGAGGTTATAAATGTAGCAGGGCTAGGCTGCTTTAAACCCTAGATCGATGTCCCATGTCTCTTCTAATAGCGCATCCGATGTTTTAAGCAATACAATTAAGCCTATTGTCAAAAGAGTTTTATAAAAAATTGTAACAATAACACTTCTTTTCATTGTAGTGGACATCACTTAATTTCATGCAGAATAAATACAAAAAATCTGGACTCAAATTTGATTGACTCACTAACTCATTATGATGACGTTACCTTTGTATTAAACACAACGGAGACATTTAATCTCCCTTATTATACGATTTGAAATAGCTCCAATAACCAAACCCCATTATTACCTCTACCTCTTAAGTTAACAGCCTAATTTAACCCGGAGAGCACGCCTAGAATACTTTTCAGTTGGCGGTTTGCGTAAATGTTCTCTTGTGTATACAGGGTGCTTCAGGAGGAAAGGTCAATACTTCGGGAGGTGATAGTATCGGTCATTGTGAGAAAAAATGTTCATATGAACATGTGTCTAATTCTGAATGGTTTCGGAGATAGAGCTGTTCGAATCTACAAATAAAAAAGCATTGTTAATGGTAATCAAGAAAGAAAACTAATTAAATTACTGTTTCTAACATTTAATATTTAAACATTGGCATTTTGAATGGTATCAGATACAGAAATGACAAATTTTTTACAGTTTACAATACGTTTTCGAAAATCCCACGTCAACTTCAATGCACTTTGTATCTCGTGTACGAAGATCGCGTGTTCGTCTGAGTTGATCTTGACGTTCCTTTATGGCGGGCAGCAGCATCCAAACTGCGCGCGAGCAATTCGTGTCGTGTACCCATCTTTCTTTTTAAACTTGACTTTTGATCCACTCCCACAAACAATAATCTAACGGAGAGAGGTCTGGAGACCTTGGTGGCCATTGAATGGGACCACCGTAGGTGGAGGAAGAGCTGCGCGCGCATCAAATTCAAACAGCTCTATCTCCGTAACCATTCAGAATTAGACACATGTTCTTTTGAACTTTTTTCTCACAAAGACCGATACTATCACCTCCCGAAGTATTGACCTTTCTACCTGAAACACCCTACACTTTAAAAAGGTAGATCGAACTCAAAGCATCTACAAAATATGAATTGTACTAGTTAATAATAAATTAATTTTCTCATATAAAGGGATGAATCATGAAAATGTACAAATCATCCATTTATTTACCCCACCCCATTGGTATATTTATTCATATATATATATATATATATATATATATATATATATATATATATATATATATATACATATATATACAGGGCCGGATCTAGAAGTTGCGAGGCCCTAGGCAGATCTAGAAATTGCGAGGCCCTAGGCCTATATATATGAAAATATGGACTGAATTATCGGTACTATACCAGCAATATTAGAATCCCGCATAGACAGAACTATGACAGCACTTAAAAATTAAACCAAACCAAAATAATCAGGCATGGAAATTGTATAAGAAATATAAATAAACCATAAAATAAGTATAAATTATAATATGAATCAAGATTTGTATCGAAAATATAAGACAATGGTTTCTAAGATTTATATAATATTATAGGTAATGACTTTCTATAATATACAAACGTTTTTCATATGTGATGTATAAGAGATGTTGACATTTCATTTTTTATAATAGTGAGCGATCGACTTATCAGGCTAAATATTAATGCTTTAATATTTGGTTCAGATGCGCCTTGAATATTACAGCAATGCTTTTCTACTTTTCTTCGAGCTAAACTCTTCAATTAACTGAGAATAATCTAATGAATTTGTTATATCGTTTTCTATTGATAACATAGCTAATGATTGCAATCTCGCTTGAGACATGGTGGAACGCAAATATGTTTTAATAAGTTTGAGACGCGAGAAACTTCTTTCAGCCGAAGCAACAGTAACTGGGATGGTTAATACTATTCGAAGTGCAACATAAACATTAGGATAAATCTCACTTAGTTGTTTTTGCACTATATAAACAAGGGCATTTCCGAGATCTGTTTTCTCAGGTATAAACCTGCAAAGTACTTTAAGTTCTTCATAGAGTTCTAAATCATTAATATCACTTGAACAGAACGCGCAAAACGGCTTGAGCGAGGCCCCCTTTGGCGCGAGGCCCTAGGCGATCGCCTAGTTCGCCTATAGCTAAATCCGGGCCTGTATATATATATATATATATATATATACACAGGGCGTCCCAAAATATGTATACACTTTAACAGCTGATAGCTCAATTGATGTTTCTTTCTTTCCAAGTTAAACCCATTAGAATTAATAATGGCAGTCAGACTAAGCTTTGAACAAAGGAAATTCATTCTAAATTGCTACTGGAAGTGTGAAAACGCAGTTGAAGTGCAAAGACAGTTTAGGAGGGAGTTTCAAACAGATCCACCAACGCGACTTACCATCACTCGAATTAGAGATAAGTTTGAAGCCGATGGAACTGTTCAGAATGTCCACAAGAAGCGTTCCGGAAGACCACGGACATCGACAAGCCCCACAAAGCAAGAAAGAGTACTGGAAACGTATCACCAAAGTCCAAGAAAATCTGTGGGGCAAGCGAGTCGTGAGGTAGGAATTTCAGAATCGTCTGTCCAACGCATTTTGAAGCGCTGTCAATGGAAAAGTTACATTCCAAGATTAGTCCAGCTATTAATGAAGATGATCCGGACCGAAGAGTGGAGTATTGCGAGTGGTACTTGGCACGATGTGGATGTGGATTGGACGAAGAGGTTTCGTAGAATACCCTCCGCGTTCACCAGACCTCACACCACTAGACTTTTTTTATGGGGATACTTAAAAGACAAAGTCTACGCTAAAAAACCTGCAACAGTCGCTGAATTGAGAGCAGCCATTGAACGAGAATGCACACAAATACCAAACGAAATGTTTCGTAATGTTTGCGATTCCATTGCTTCGCGTTATCAGCAGTGCCTGGACCAGAACGGACGTCAGTTTGAAAACAGGCGTTGACAAAACAATTAAATAATGTCTGTAGATTCTATTACATTTTGAAAATGAAATGTATTTTAATAAACACTGCCTTTATAATTATTTAAAGTGTGTATACATTTTTTTGGGACGCCCTCTATATACACTGTAGGGTGGAGCGAAAAATACTTTTTTTCTAGTATGAAGTTCTAATAGTGATCAAAAGTTGCATTTAGTGGACGGAATATGCCTGCCAAAATATGAGTTCATTTGTTTAAAAGTTTCAGCTGCCACCATGGGGCTAAATTTAACACAATTTTGTGTAAAAAGGAAAAAAATGCTTCTATTTTAGGTTTGTCAAACTATTATAAAATATTATCTTAGAATTATCTAATAGGTTGATTAAGATTCGTAAATGATAGGAAGTCGTTTTATAAAAATGCCTTTCATATGCGTAATATCTTCAGCTGCCACAAGAGAGCTGAAGTTAACACAATTTAGAGTAACTGTGTCATGTTGAGACTACACTGAATGTGGGGGAGGGTTGTGGGGAGGTTTGGGGAGGGTGTGGGGGGGTTTTGGTGTGAAGAATTTCTTTCTGTGAGTCATTAGAACAGTGTGTTAACACTTGTCTTCTTAGGTAGTAGCCTAGTCGCTCAGTTGATCGAGAGTTTTTTAATATGATCGGAATATTATAAACTTTATTTTAAAGTGATTTATATAGAGATAATATTGATTTTATATAAAATGCTTGTTATAATGTATTATATAATTTTAGTTTATTTATATAATATATTATATATTTATATAATATATTATATATGCTTGTAAAATATATTATATATATTAATTATATAATGTTTTGATGTTACAGGATATTTTGTGATTGTGAATTTTTCTTAAAAATATTATGGCATCAAATACTAAATATAAACATTTCACTAGAGAACATATGAATGTGCCATATTTGAAGTACCTTGTGAGATGAGTGATATGCAACTACCAACTTATAACTGCATTATGAAAGATTACCTGTTCACAAAACATTTAGTGAAGGAGCAGATGAATAACAAGGAGCCTTCATTTTCTGAAATAGCAGAGGCAGTTTCCAAAAAGGTAGAAAATATTTGGAAGAAGGCCTCTTTGCCAATAGTTTCACATACACGCGTTTTACAGATGATGCGAGTGTACCATGATAAATACAGGTCCTTATTAAAGCCATACAAGTCACGCAAGGATCAGCCTAAGTACAAAAATCAGCTTGAAGAATTTGAAAACTCTTCAAAATGCACTTTGTTTGACATCTGCACCTGCAAATGTAAGGAGTTTAGGAGATGCTCATGTGAAAAGAGTAAGAAAGTCCCTCCAAAAGAGCAGGATTTTTTAAATGACCAACGAACACGCAGAATAATGGTGATAGGAAGCATTGACATAGCACACACAAGACGATTACAAGCAAGAGAACATCGAAAGGAAATGGAAAAAGCACGTCTGGAATCCTCACAAACAACTAGTGCTGCTATAACCAATACGTCCAACTTACAAATCGAAACAGAGACAAGTGAACTTCAACAACTAGAAGAGATATCTGAAGATAATGAGGAAGATACAACCTCGACTCAATATGTAATATCAGAACAACAGATGCGTGAGCCACTGCCTTCATTAGCAATTACTTGTGATAGATTTAAAATGTCGGACAGAGCTGGGGCTGCTATTGCTTCTGCAGTATTGGCAGATCTTAAAATTGTTACTCCCGAAGACAAAGGGAATATTATAGACAGAAGTAAGCTAAGACGTGAAAGACAAAAACAGAGAAAGGAACTACAACAGATAGGAGAGCCAAAAACCATGCGGGGATTATACTTTGATGGCAGAAAGGATAAAACAATGATTCAAGTCCAGGAGAGTGATGGCTCTAACCACCAAAGAACCAAACGCGAAGAGCATATCAGCATAATATCTGAACCACACTCTCTGTACTTTGCACATGTGACACCTTCCAGTGGCAAAGCTAAATACATTTGCACAGCGCTAGTGAATTGCTTGAAAGAAAGGAATGTTGATATAGGGAACATCGTTGCAGTTGGCTGTGATTCGACAGTGGTTAACACTGGTAGTATTGGAGGCACAATAAGATTACTGGAAGAAGCCTTTAATAAGCCATTGCAGTGGCTGATATGCCTTTTACACCTTAATGAACTTCCATTGCGCCATCTGTTTCATCACTTGGATGGTACCACTACTGGACCAAGAGCATTTTCAGGAGAAATTGGCCGAGCACTTTCAGACTGTGAAAAGCTTCCCATAGTTAACTTCAAACCCATTGAAATTCAAGAGGACATGTGTGAAGTTGATGTAGATGACATAAGTACTGACCAGAAATACCTTCTTGAAATTCACAAGGCTATATCAAGTGGAACATTCTCAAAGAGTCTTAGTCATAAGAGTCCAGGCAATATATCACATTCAAGGTGGCTCACCACAGCAAACAGGACTCTGCGGTTATATGCAAGCACAGAGAATCCTTCAGGCAATTTACAAGAATTAGCTACTTTCATTGTTAGGGTATACGCACCAATGTGGTTTCAGATAAAGCGTAAACCATTATGCCAATATGGTGCTAAACATATGTGGCATATGATTGCAAGAAGCCGGTATCTCCGTGAAGAGCTTAGGAGAGTACATGACTCAGTCATTCAGCGAAATGCATATTACGCAAATCAAGAAAACATTCTCATTGCAATGATAGCTGATGAAAGGGAGCATGTGCGTCAGTTGGGATTTAGGCGTATCATAAAAGCAAGGGCATGCATTCAAGAAACAGATGTTATCAGGTATTTTAAGGTGCCAGAAATAAATTTTTATGCCAAAGACTATACAGATCTCATTATGTGGCAAGATTTTCAGATAGCAGAACCACCGATAACCAAAGGAGTTTCTCTTGATGATATTGAATCATGCATCAAACATGGTACTACTCTTCATTCAGAATTATTTCAGTTTCCATGTCATACACAAGCCGTAGAGAGATGCGTCAAGCTCGTTACAGACGCTGCTGGATCAGTCTGCGGACCTACAAACAGAGACGGTTGGATTCGTGCTACATTAGAATCAAGGAAAAAACAGCCAAAATTTGACACAAAAGCAAATTACTAAATAGTCTTCAGCAAGAACCCTTTCTAGAGGGAGGTTGGTTGGGGAAAGGGTGGTAACTCCGCTAAGGCACGAAATAACGTTTCTTAACTGTCTCAAGCCAGTATAAAGGAGGAGAGACATCCTAATTTATTACTGTTCCCTTTTTCAAGTAAATACAGAATCATACTTAATTGTCATTTTTAAGTTAACTTCAGCCCTCTTGTGGCAGCTGAAGATATTAAGCATATGAAAAGGCATTTTTACAAAACGAATTCTTATCATTTAAGAATCTTAATCAAACTATTAGATAATTCTAAGATAAAATTTTATAATAGTTTGATAAACCTAAAATAGAAGCATTTTTTCCTTTTTACCCAAAATTGTGTTAAATTTAGCCCCCTGGTGGCAGCTGAAAATATTAAACAAATGAACTCATATTTTGGCAGGTACATATCGTCCACTAAATGCAACTTTTAATCACTATTAGAACTTCATACTAGAAAAAAAGTATTTTTCGCTCCACCCTAATATACAGGTTGTCCCAAAAAAAAATATATAGTCTTTATAGCATCATATATTTTATAATTTAAAAAAAAACCAAACAATATATTGTTATAGCAATTGCCAATGAAAGGTAAATTAGTAATCTATGTGATCAAAATGTTATAGCGAGTTGTTTGCATATAAAATTTAATTAACTACGTCAAGTGCTCAAAATGTTCTCCGGCGGCATGAATGCGCTTTTGAATGCGTCGACTAAGCCTGGTCTTGTTTTATCAAAGGCCTTGTAATGGCGAAGCCTATGGACCAAACGTAGTCTAGTCACTCACTAGCTTGCTTCGGACTTAGCCTACGCACTCATTCCACGATAAAAACTCTACAGCATTCAACTTTATTCAGTTCAGCAAAAGAACCCATGTTACGTAAACGTTTGACACTGGGGCAACGAAAAAGTGTTCTCAAATGGTATTGGAAATTTGAGAATGTGTCCGAAGTCCAGCGGCAATGGATCCGGGAATTTGGTACAAAGCCACCGACACGTCTCGCCATTACAAGCATCCGTGACAAGTTTGAGGCAGAGGGATCTGCTCAAGATATGCACAAGCGAAGATCTGGACGACGCAAATCAAGTGCGAGTGATGAAAACTCCGTTTTAGTGTTACAAAAATTTAATCGATCACCACAGAAATCAGTTAGGCAATGCGCCCGTGAGGCCGGAATCAGCAAATCAGGTGTTCACCGGATTTTAAAGTCGGCAAAATGGAAAAGCTACATTCCAAATCTGTTACACGCCATGACTGAAGATGACCCTGATAGCAGACTCGAATTTTGTGAATGGTTTCAGTCAATGGAAACCGAAGACTACAGTTTGCCAACAAAATCGTGAGGTCTGATGAAGCTACCTTCAACCTGAATGGCACAGTAAATCGACACAACTGCTGGTACTGGTCACTTGATAATCCACACGTTTATGTGGATAAACATGTTAATTTACCAGGATTAACAGCATGGTGTGGTTTATCATCCAGGGGTTTGGTTGGACCATTTTTCTTTAATGGGACAGTTACCGGTGCCGCATATCTCGACATGCTGCGTACAGAAATTATACCTGCAGTTCGGAAGTTGTTTGGAAACGACGACTTTTACTTTCAACAAGATGGAGCCCCCCTCATTATCACTGTGATGTCAGAAGGTACCTCGATGAAACATTGCCTAACCAATGCAAAAAACTTCACTTTTTTCTACGTGAAGGTCAAAATATGAAAATAAAAACCCACTCTAATAGACAGAGTTTATTTCCACAACAGTTTCGACGCCCACTGGCATCCTCCTCGGGTGGATACAGAAAAACGAATGAACCAAAACAAGAGGGAAAAACAGTCCAGGGACAGACCGTTAAGAAATTCGCACCTAGGTTAGATCCCATTCTCCCGACACCGGAAGGGCATTTTCATTAAGTACATTCGCACAAATTTAAAACTATCTTCCTGTTCTAAACATAAGGATTCTATTTTTTTTTTTTTTTATATAATTATTACATTTATTATTAAATTTATTACATTTAATATTGAATAATTATTTATTACAGAAATTATAAATTTATTATTACATTGGTTATTACATTGTTGTTTATTATACAGAACTTATAAACCGAAAAACGAATGAAAAAGGCGATTAGGAAACAATCCAGAGACCATTGAGAAATTCGCACCTAGGTTAGATACCGTTCTCCCGACACCAGAAGGGCATTTTATTACAGGGTCCGCTTATAAGTACATTCCCACAAATTAAAACTATCTTCTTGTTCTATACATACAGATTCTATATTTTGACATAATTACTGCATTTATTATTGCATTTACAGTTTTTAACATTTATTATTATTACCTTTACCCTAATTATTAAATTTATAATATTACCTTTATTATTACATCTGTTGCATTTATATTTATTTCCACATTTATTACTTCCATTATTACATTTACTAAAAGCGAGTAAGGAAACAATCCAGAGACCTTTAAGAACTTCACACTTGGCTTCGAACACGTTCCCACGACTCCGTAAGGGATTTTTTGACGAAGAATCTCACGAAAGGGTCTAACTTATAAGTACCTTCGCACAAATTAAAATTATCTACTTTTTCTATACACACAGATTCTATTATATTTCTTTTGACATAATTATTACATTTATAAATTACCTTACTTGATTCCCAATCTATAGCATGATTATTTTGGCTGGCGTGATAAAAAATGGCATTATTAGTATTACAACTTCTGAAGGCATATTTGTGTTCTTTAATACGGGTTTCAATATTTCTTCCAGTTTCTCCCACGTATACTAAATCACAACTTTTACAGGGAATGCTGTAGACACAGGCTTGTTCCTCTTTTGCAACGTTATTCCTAACCAATTTACTTTTCACGGTAGACGAATATTTGAACGCCAAAGCAAACTTAAAATCTTTCGTCAACGGTTTTACTCTTTCTAAGCCGGCAATGTAAGGCAAACTCACATATTGTTTTTGGTTAACTGAAGGTTCCCGAGGGACATAAAAAGATTTTCTGGCTTTAAAATACGCCTTTCTGATAAACCACTCGGGATATTTTAAATCTTTAAAAATGTTCCAAATCTTTGAATTTTCCGGGTCCAGCAAATGACCTACAAATCCTGAATGCTCTTAGAAACATGGAAGAAATAACTTAATTGAGCTTTTAACCCCTTCATCATGATATGAAAAATAATGAACGTACGAATTACAATGAGTAGGTTTTCTATAGACCGTGAAATTGGGCTTTCCGCTTTCGTTAATGACCAAAACATATAGAAAAGGTAATTGTTTGTCGTTCTCCCATTCATATTTAAATTTAATAGAGGGAACAAGATTATTTAATGACTGAAAGAAAGTGTCAAAGTTGTTCCAGTGGTCAGGCCAAAATGAGAAAATATCATCCCAAGAAAACTCGGTCCCAAGAAAATTGGGTACCATGAATGAAAACAATTAAATTAAACTTTATTCCAAAAGTAAAATGAGTATTCTCACATAACATAATATACAACCAACTAATTTTTAGGTAGATGGGTAAAACAGTCTTTTTGAAATTTTTCCAAAAAGTAGAGAAAAAATAAAAAAATACGTAAAAAACCAAAAAAAAAAAAGGTAAATAAATAATAATAATAAAAAAGAAAAAAAAAATTAAATTGAAAACAAGAACAATAAAAAAATAAGAAAAGACAATAAAAAATAAGAAAAGAAGATAAAATAAGTAAAAATGAAAAAAAAAGAAAAATTTAAGCATCATATTTTAATAAAGCGATAATTTTGTTGAATCTTTTTCTTTTTTCAAATTCTTCTGTCACAATTTTGGTGCTGGTTTTTACATTATACAATATTACTTCAGTTACAGTTCTTGCATTTCTATTCTCCACTGGTACATTATAGATGGTTCCTTTATCTCTTCTTTAGTTAATATCTCATTATCCGTTAAAAAATTTTTCTTGGAAAATCTAGCCATATTTTAAAGGGGGGCTTTAAAAAATTCAAAAAGACACTGTTTTAGTGTTTTACCCATCTACCTAAAAATTAGTTTGTTCTATATTATGTTATGTGACCATACTCATTTTACTTTTGGAATAAAGTTTAATTTAATTGTTTTCATTCATGGTACCCAATTTCCCGGGACCGAGTTTTCCGGGACCGAGTTTTCTTGGGACCGAGTTTTCCGGGACCGAGTTTTCCGGGACCGAGTTTTCTTGGGACCGAGTTTTCGGGACCGAGTTTTCCGGGACCGAGTTTTCGGGACCGAGTTTTCTGGTCACCGATATTTTCTCATTTTGGCCTGACCACTGGAACAACTTTGACACTTTCTTTCAGTCATTAAATAATCTTGTTCCCTCTATTAAATTTAAATATGAATGGGAGAACGACAAACAATTAGCTTTTCTAGATGTTTAGGTCATTAACGAAAGCGGAAAGCCCAATTTCACGGTCTATAGAAAACCTACTCATTGTAATTCGTACATTCATTATTTTTCATATCATGATGAAGGGGTTAAAAGCTCAATTATTTCTTCCATGTTTCTAAAAGCATTCATGATTTGTAGCTCACATTTGCAGGACCCGGAAAATTCAAAGATTTGGAACATTTTTAAGGATTTAAAATATCCAGAGTGGTTTATCAGAAAGGCGTATTTTAAAGCCAGAAAATCTTTTTATGCCCCTCGGGAACCTTCAGTTAACCAAAAACAATATGTGAGTTTGCCTTACATTGCCGGCTTAGAAAGAGTAAAACCGTTGACGAAAGATTTTAAGTTTGCTTTGGCGTTCAAATATTCGTCTACCGTGAAAAGTAAATTGGTTAGGAATAACGTTGCAAAAGAGGAACAAGCCTGTGTCTACAGTATTCCCTGTAAAAGTTGTTATTTAGTATACGTGGGAGAAACTGTAAGAAATATTGAAACCCGTATTAAAGAACACAAATATGCCTTCAGAAGTTGTAATACTAATAATGCCATTTTTTATCACGCCAGCCAAAGTAATCATGCTATAGATTAGGAATCAAGTATGGTACTTTATAAATGTAATAATTATGTCAAAAGAAACATAATAGAATCTGTGTGTATAGAAAAAGTAGATAATTTTAATTTGTGCGAAGGTACTTATAAGTTAGACCCTTTAATGAGATTCTTGGTCAAAAAATCTCTTACGGAGTCGTGGGAACGTGTTCGAACCTAAGTGTGAATTTCTTAAAGGTCTCTGGATTGTTTCCTTACTCGCTTTTAGTAAATGTAATAATGGAAGTAATAAATGTGGAAATAAATATAAATGCAACAGATGTAATAATAAAGGTAATATTATAAATTTAATAATTAGGGTAAAGGTAATAATAATAAATGTTAAAAAATGTAAATGCAATAATAAATGCAGTAATTATGTCAAAATATTAGAATCTGTATGTATAGAACAAAAAGATAGTTTTAATTTGTGGGAATATACTTATAAGCGGACCCTGTAATAAAATGCCCTTCCGGTGTCGGGAGAACGGTGTCTAACCTAGGTGCGAATTTCTCAATGGTCTCTGGATTGTTTCCTAATCGCCTTTTTCATTCGTTTTTCGGTTTATAAGTTCTGTATAATAAACAACAATGTAATAACCAATGTAATAATAAATTTATAATTTCTGTAATAAATAATTATGCAATATTAAATGTAATAAACTTAATAATAAATGTAATAATTATGTCAAAAAAATAAATAAAATAATAGAATCTCTATTTTTAGAACTGGAAGATAGTTTTAAATTTGTGCGAATGTACTTAATGAAAATGCCCTTCCGGTGTCGGGAGAATGGGATCTAACCTAGGTGCGAATTTCTTAACGGTCGGTCCCTGGACTGTTTTTCCCTCTTGTTTTGCTTCATTCGTTTTTCTGTATCCACCTGAAGAGGATGCCAGTAGGCGTCGAAACTGTTGTGGAAATAAACTCTGTCTATTAGAGTGGGTTTTTATTTTCATATGTTGCCTAACCGTTGGAGAGGACGAAGAGGAAGCGTGGAGTATCCTCCAGGTTCACCGGAGTTGACTCCACTTGATTTTTACTTGTGGGGCTACCTGAAGGATGCAGTTTATGGTACAAGACCTGCAACACACGAACACCTTAAGGATGCAATTAGGGAAAAGTGCGGGACCATCACAGCATCCACATTAGTCCATGTCTGCGAATCAGTTAGTCGACGCATTCAAAAGTGCATTCATGCAGCAGGAGAACATTTTGAGCACTTGGCGTAGTTAATTAAATTTTATACGCAAACAACTCGCTATAATATTTTGATCACTTAGATTACTAATTTACTTTTCATTGGCAATTGCTATAACAATATATTGTTTCGTTTTTTTTTAAATTATAAAATATATGATGCTATAAAGAGTATATATTTTTTTTGGGACACCCTCTATATATACACAAACATACTGCATGTTATGAGGTATATATGCAGTATACTTAAATAAATGTGTGTGTATATATATATGTATATATATAGTATTCTACTTCTCGAATAAACATTGGCTTGGAGACTTCATTCCTAATACTGCGCATTGTCACAAGCACATTAAAAAACGTAGAAGAGTGAAGGCTTCATATAATTTTCGTACTCGTGTGGAAAATTCACATCGCACCAAATGTATCATACCACTCTAGACATATAGTTAACGTGAGCCACATCCCTTCAGCACCCAGCATCTTAAATTCCCAGGGTACCCACTTATTGGGTTGAGATTAGTTAATTATACGACACACAGGAGATCAATTATGCTGTGTGTGTAGGTTAATGGAGACTATATTTAATACACGGATTTCCAAAAGGCCATTTAGAGAAAGGTAAAAACATTTAAGGCAAACTAAAATAACGTCTAAGCATTTTATTATTTTCCTTAGTATCCTATTTTCCACAATGCTAATATTCTAGCGGACCCCAGCCCTTCGATTTCATTAACAGCACACATTCATATATACATATATATATATATATATATATATATATATATATATATATATATCCCCATTTCGGATTGGGAAATGAACATATAATTTGAGCGGCTGCAAGTCGTTACAGGAATATCTTCCTCAGAGCCTCCCAGCCATTACCACAGGAAACAGTATTAGCGCAGCTACTCTTCATAATCCTGACATAGATCATTACCAGAGACAGCGCAGTAACATCCGATAACACAAAGATTAGTAAAAAAATAAGAAACCTAGAAGTTCTCCACAAATAGAATGTTTTTGTAGAGATACAACAGGATTTAATTATTTTTATACAAAATGAAGTATAATAAAAAGAATAGTTTCAGAGCTCATCTAGACTCGAGACCCGCTGGCGGCCGCCGGCGCGCGGTAAACGATCATACTTCCCCACAGTTGGTTGGTAGATAAATGGGTACCATGGGTGACCTAGTGGTTAAGACGCTGTGTTGCTGGTGTTTCGGATTCCACATTAAACTGAATGTCTAAGTCGGAGTTAAAAGCTTTACCTTCGCCAGAATGACCAATTCGGTGGGATGCTAATGGAAGGTTTCCAATAAAGTAGAACTTTTTTAATGCATCAAGGATGGTACAGGGTGGTAATAATGTAGTAAGTTTTAGAGGAAGTCGCTTGGTTTTTATATGAAGTTTACCACTGAGAAATTTCAATTGCTACAGTACGGAAAAAGGGAGGACCTAAAATTCCATGGAATAGAAAAGAAGATTAGACGCATGGTACAGAACAATCCCCGATGAGCCGTGTGTACCTATGTGAGGTGGAGAGTAAAAGAAGCCAAATCACTACTCATCAGGCCAACTCGAGAGGAGGCGCAGTAAGCTTGACCTTAGTGAAACTTCTAGCTCCTTATTCAAGTACATGACATGCTTTTCTTCAAAAGGAAAACATTGTATAACACGAGTCAAATCCTTTAAGTTGATTTCTGATCGAAATAAAGTTAATAATATATGTGTGTGTGTGTGTGTGTGTGTGTGTGTGTGTGTTTGCGCTGTCTTCAGTTTTTCGAGAATTAAGTATTTTTTTCTCTTTGTAAATATAGAATTTAAAATTAAGTTTTTACTTCATTATTAATAATAATGACTGGTACAATAGTTAGTGTGAGCGGTGGCGGAAACTGGTTTTTGGAGTGAATTTTGGTCAACCGCAGCCTCGGGCAATCAGGTGCCATATATAGACATATAGACATATAGTTAACGTGAGCCACATCCCTTCAGCACCCAGCATCTTAAACACTAAATTCCCAGGGTACCCACTTATTGGGTTGAGATTAGTTAATTATACGACACACAGGAGATCAATTATGCTGTGTGTGTAGGTTAATGGAGACTACATATATTTAATACACGGATTTCCAAAAGGCCATTTAGAGAGAGAAAAAAACATTTAAGGCAAACTAAAATAACGTCTAAGCATTTTATTATTTTCCTTAGTATCCTATTTTCCACAATGCTAATATTCTAGCGGACCCCAGCCCTTCGATTTCATTAACAGCACACATTCATATATATATATATATATATATATATATATATATATATATATATATATAGATATATATATCCCCATTTCGGATTGGGAAATGAACATATAATTTGAGCGGCTGCAAGTCGTTACAGGAATATCTTCTTCAGAGCCTCCCAGCCATTACCACAGGAAACAGTATTAGCGCAGCTACTCTTCATAATCCTGACATAGATCATTACCAGAGACAGCGCAGTAACATCCGATAACACAAAGATCAGTAAAAAAATAAGAAACCTAGAAGTTCTCCACAAATAGAATGTTTTTGTAGAGATACAACAGGATTTAATCATATTTATACAAAATGAAGTATAATAAAAAGAATAGTTTCAGAGCTCATCTAGACTCGAGACCCGCTGGCGGCCGCCGGCGCGCGGTAAACGATCATACTTCCCCACAGTTGGTTGGTAGATAAATGGGTACCCTGGGTGACCTAGTGGTTAAGACGCTGTGTTGCTGGTGTTTCGGATTCCACATTAAACTGAATGTCTAAGTCGGAGTTAAAAGCTTTACCTTCGTCAGTATGACCAATTCGGGGGGATGCTAATGGAAGGTTTCCAATAAAGTAGAACTTTTTTAATGCATCAAGGATGGTACAGGGGGGTAATAATGTAATAAGTTTTAGAGGAAGTCGCTTGGTTTTTATATGAAGTTTACCACTGAGAAATTTCAATTGCTACAGTACGGAAAAAGGGAGGACCTAAAATTCCATGGAATAGAAAAGAAGATTAGACGCATGGTACAGAACAATCCCCGATGAGCCGTGTGTACCTATGTAAGGTGGAGAGTAAAAGAAGCCAAATCACTACTCATCAGGCCAACTCGAGAGGAGGCGCCGTAAGCTTGACCTTAGTGAAACTTCTAGCTCCTTATTCAAGTACATGACATGCTTTTCTTCAAAAGGAAAACATTGTATAACACGAGTCAAATCCTTTAAGTTGATTTCTGATCGAAATAAAGTTAATAATATATGTGTGTGTGTGTGTGTGTGTGTTGTGTGTGTGTGTGTGTGTTTGCGCTGTCTTCAGTTTTTCGAGAATTAAGTATTTTTTTCTCTTTGTAAATATAGAATTTAAAATTAAGTTTTTACTTCATTATTAATAATAATGACTGGTACAATAGTTAGTGTGAGCGGTGGCGGAAACTGGTTTTTGGAGTGAATTTTGGTCAACCGCAGCCTCGGGCAATCAGGTGCCGAGTGTTATACCGTTCGATTCATTTGCTTTTCTTGGAATAAAAAAAAAAGTTGTTTTCAAAGAAAAGATCACGGGCAAGTTTAGAGATTTTAAATGTTGTATGAATTAAAATTTTTAGTTTTTAAATAATTATTCAGTATGATTGTAAGATTTGTATTTCAAATGTACAAGTTTATCATATCAGGAATAAGACAATCATGCAACAAGGGGCGTGTGTATTTGAATGTGATCTAAGAGGTTCCAAAAAACCTTAGCCCCCCCAATTTGCAGCTTACACGTTTACTTATATCGAAATAGTTTTTAGTGATTATAAAAATATATAAAATTCTTTATTTATTGCAGGTATTAAAATTGCTCTAGCTGATAAAGTGATAATATAATGGCTTCACAATTAATTGGTGATTCGGAGAGGCAACGTGTGATAGATTGCATACGAGCAATAACATTTCGGGAAGCTCTTGATGCTGGAGCCACCTTTATAACACGTTTATGGGTTGCCAAAAAGTTGCGAAGAAGTGAGGACTTCGTCAAAAGAAATTGGAATAAAACTTTCGATGAATGTGAAATGGATACAACCAAATCTGGGCGCCCAAATTTGCCACTCTCTCAGGAAACGAAGGACATCATTGAAAGCGGTACGCGTAAGCGGAAAAACAGCTGTGCTGAACTTTCTAGAGAGATCGAAGTGTTGAGAGGAAAGAGCGTTAGTGGTGAGATCATTCGACTGTACCGTCATAGGCAAGGTTTAAAACCTTGGCATGAACTTCCAAAGCCAAGAAAAACTCAATTTAACATCGATCACAGAATGTGGTTTGCCCTTTATCTTGAAGATTGGGATGTGGATGATTTCATGCATTTAGCTGTCTCCGATGATTTTTTGTTTACGTAACACGTCGGCCTAACTACGAAAATGATCGAGTGTGGGCCACAACACCAGATGAAATCGATGACAATGAACATTACCGCGAATTATTAAAAAGTCCAGACTGTGTTGGTGTGTTTGTTTTGTTCACTGCAAAGAAGCTCATGTGGGTGCTGAAGCCAAATGGTCAGAGTTGGGTTGGACAGTATTTTCGTGATATTTTTCTATCCCAGCATGTCATTCCTTTTCTAAGAAACCCAAACAATGTTATGGATGTCGATCAGGTCACACTTCTGCACGATAAGGCCCCCTGCTTTAAGGCATTAGCCACTCAACAGTTGTTGCGGAACCATGAGATCGATTTCTTTGGAAATGAAGAATGGCCAGGAAATTCTCCTGACTTGAACGTCTGTGAAAGCATTGGATCAGTTATAAAGGACAAGGTTGAATGTCTCTTGTTTCAAGAACCTGCAGCAAATCGATTTTCGAAGGATACAATGACGCAACACATTGAAACCGTTTTATCAAATTTGCGTAACGATCAAGATCTATTCCCGTCACTTTTGGCAAGCTACCCAAAGTGTATTCAGGCTGTCTTGGAAGCCAATGGAAGGAACACCAAGTTTTAATTGTTTCTCATTAAATGCAGGATTAAATTCTCTTTTGTAAGGTATGTTTAGTTTTACTGTACCTCTAATGGTTTAGGCCATGGGCGGGGGGGGCTAAGGTTTATTGGAGCCCCGTATGTTTTTCACTCCACCTTAGAACTACAGTATACACAATAGGTACACGGGGAGCGTATGTTTGAATGTAATCTATGTTTTTCACTCCACCTTAGACCTACAGTATAACATGGAATCCGAAACATAGTACGGAATAAGTCACTGAAATTTTTATTTTATTCGTTTTCCAAAAGAGTACACGTATCTTTTGGAACAAATTTAGATGGTATTTTAATACATATATTACGAATTAAGTTTAATTTAAATTAGTTTGAAAATAAATGAATAAAGGATTCATCTTCTTTGATTTCGCGGAACTTTACAAAAAAATATAGGAGGATTATATAGAAAGGATTGTCAAAAGTAACTTGCCACTTTAGGTTTGGCTTTAGAGTAAATAAAATCGATTCAGGTCTCTCGAATTATAAGTAAATTAAATATTATTCTTATACAATATGTTATTGGAATAATGTACAATATAAAGAGTTCCGTGTATTTCTTTTATTATTAATATTGATATTTCATTTAATTCTTTTGCTAAGCCTTGGATTAATTGTCAAGTGTATTTCTTTTATTGTTAATATTGGTGTGCGGTTAAATGTATTGAATTAATTCGAGCAAGTTAAGAAAAATATCTCTATTGCCCTTAATAAATAAATAAATAAGTGGCAACTCATCTATATATAAATAAATAATTGAAATAAATAGTGCTCTCTAGCAACTCATCTATATATAAATAATTAAAATGGTGGTATCTGGTAACCCTCCTTCTATAAATAGATAAAAACAAAATATGGCAACTCATCTATATATAAATAAATAATTAAATTATATAGTGCTTTTTGGCAACTTATATAATAATGCAGCTGCGGATCCCCTGCAAGCTTATTATGCGACGGACTGCGGTGGAACAAACAAATCTCTCCTCCTTCTTAGGTTAAAGCTTATGTTAGGGTTTCCCTTTGGGTTTGAGGACATCCCACCTTCTCCCTCAAAGACCCTCCTCCTCCTTTCTCCCTCTCTTAGGTTAAGGTTACCACTTTGGTGGTAGGTCATCCTCCCTTCTCCCTCCAAAGTTCCCTCCCCCCTTTATTGCATCTTCAGAGTAAACCCTCCTCTTGTTGCATAACCCTTACCCCCTTTGCAGCATCCCCCTTGTTGCAAGACCACTCCCCCTTTTCAACTACCCCTTCCCTGTTGTTGCATAACCTCTTGCAACATTTTCCTCCCCATTTGCAACATCGATCACCATTGCAACATTGCATTGCATTCTATCCTTTTGCGACCACACTACTTAATTCTATTCAACTGTATATATTTTTATCCTTTGTATGTGAACTGTCATTGTATTAATAATATTTGTCATATGGACTATAGTCTGCCAATAATCCTTTTCATTTCATTTTCATTTCATATATACATATCTCTCTCTCTCTCTCTCTCTCTCTCTCTCTCTATATTATATATATATATATATATATATATACATTCAACTGCAAAGAACACGCAGTATAAATAACGTAAAGAACGACGCTTGTATTTCTCGTCTTGCGCGGAATATCTCCTATACAAGCGTCGTTCTTTACGATATATATATATATATATTAGGGTTGAGTGAAAATGGACCAAAATTTTTTTTTTCAAATATCGAATTAGAATACCTGCAAAAGTTTTCAACTGGCTACTCTCAATGTTTACTAAAAATTTGATATCCATTGAATTAATTGTTCAGGGTCCCCAGCTACGGCAAAAAATCGCTTCGTAATTTGTATATTTCTGGCAGCATTCCGCTACTTTGTGTGTGTATATATATATACAGTGTGTCCGAGAATTATCTGTACAATTTTTGGCTGTTATTAAAAGTCAACCATGAAGTGTAGAAATTCCAGTGTTGTCCCATTTTACAGAGAATCTCAATAAGTTTTTTCTGATACCAAGTTTTGACAAGTTTTTTAGAAATTCCAGTGTCCAAAAATTATCTGTACAATTTCATCTTTTAATAAAATTATTGATAACACACATAAAATTCTTGAAGAAGATTATTTAGAATCTGTATTTTCAAAAGTTTCTTTTATAAAAGTAACGTTGTCACAAACATTCGATATGTGCACCACCAGTGATTCGCACAACATCCAATCGATAATCCAAATGTTGCCATGTACGCTGCAGCATATCCACATCAATTCGCTCAATAGCAGCTGTGATTCTTGCTTTAAATCATCAATGTCTGTCACCCGCGTATTGTACACAAGATCTTTGACGAATCCCCAAAGAAAGAAATCACAGGGTGTGATGTCGGGAGATCTAGCCGGCCAATGAATTGCACCTCCACGGCCAATCCACCTGTTTGGGAATGTCTCATTCAGGGACTTACGGACGATCAAGGCCCAATGTGGCGGTGCGCCATCTTGCTGAAAAATGATGCGTGGATGCAGTGCTTCCAATTGCGGATAGACAAAGTGTTGCAACATGTCCAGGTAGGTATTGGAGGTCACTGTTGATTCACCGAAAAAAAATGGTCCAATCACGCGATCATGTAACAGGCCACACCACACATTAACTTTAGGACTGTCTCTGATGTGCTCTTCTATGCAATGTGGATTTTGTGACCCCCATAAACGCACATTTTGTTTGTTTACCTTGCCTGAAACATGAAAAGTTGCCTCGTCCGAAAACTTGATTCTTGCCAAGAACGCATTGTCCTGGTCGACTCTCTCAAGCAGAGTCATTGCAAATTCCTTACGGGAGACCTTATCTTCTTGCGTAATCTGTTACAAGATTTGCAACTTGTAAGGATGCAACTTCAAACGTTTACGCAAGACATCATGCACTGTCGAACGAGGTATCTGTAACTCTCGTGATGCAATTCTTGTCGACTTGCGTGGACTGCGAACAAAAGCCTCTCGAATGCGCTCGACATTTTCAAATGACGTTCGAGGCCGCCCTGCTCCTTTCTTATGCTCTACACTTCCAGTTTCCTTAAACCTTTTATACCAAGCTCGTATGGTTACTCTAGATGGAAGGTTTTTGTTGTAATTAGTTCTAAACCTTCGTTGAACTTGTGTATCTGATTTTGTTTCGATAAACCATTCAACACACTGCGCTTTCTCCTGTGGATTCATTAAGGATGAGGGGTGTGTATGAATATCTGAAAAAGAAAAAACTTGTCAAAACTTGTTATCAGAAAAAACTTAATGAGTTTCTCTGTAAAATGGGACAAAACTGGAATTTCTACACTTCATGGTTGACTTTTAATAACAGCCAAAAATTGTACAGATAATTCTCGGACACCCTGTATATATATATATATATATATATATATATAAATATAAGCAAAGTACACAGAACTCACCACGTGGAGGTGGCTGCACATCGAGTTCCAGCCTAGCCCATCACAACCACCCAACCACCCAACCTTATTATGGACTTTTGTCTAAGTCTTATTCCTTTTCGTGCTTATCGAACTGTGTTGTGATTTAGTATTGAAAAATGGCATTATGTTTCTTGATTCCAATCTCACTCGAATGAATCCATCCCTTCGTTCTTTTCCACAAACTCTAGCTGCTGCTTCTGTTACTAGCTTAATACAACTTTCTACAGCGTGTGTGACATGGCATCCAAGTATGCCTCCAAACTCTGACTGTTTGGAAGCGAGCTCTCTCAATTCCTTCTCCGTTAATTACTGCAAAAGCGGAGGACTTAATCGCCCTTCTTCTTTCCAGTTAATAAAATCAATGTATTCTTTTGCTCCAAAGTTCAGCCTCGCTATTGTAAACTTTAGGATTTCCTTTTATGTTTTGCTTCTTGCAAGCATAGTTCTTCGAATTGCCAGCTCTCTGATGTGCTCCTGATCATCGGTGATCATGGAGAGCAATAGGTTCTCTGGGTGAGCAAAATAAGTGCTGCGTTGTATTGAAGAATCCACAACGTTTCTCAGCTCAAGTGGAAGGTATCTTGATCTTGAAATGGTTTCCCAGACATGTCTTCCTCCTTCTGTGCATGAAGATTTTGACTTAATGGTAAACCACATTGGAGCATAAACTTTCATTACAAATGTTCCTAATGCACGAAGGTTCTCTGATGGTTTATATTTAGCAATGTATAAGTGTAGAATTCCATTTGCTGTAGTTATCCACCTTGCATGAAAAAAGGGCCCGGATTTTTTGCAGACAAATCCTGAGAGCATTTACCTGAGCACACAGCTTCACAGATTTCAAGCAAATACTTCTGGTCCGTACTTAAGTCTTCATTTGCTATGTATGGTATATCAGCTTCAATTTTATCAAACCCTGCAACTGGAAATTATGCACAATTTTTCAGTGCTTTGCCAGTTGTTCCAGAGAATGTATCAGGTCCTGTTGTGCTCCCATCAATGTGATATAACAAGTGGCGAAGTGGAAGTTCGTTAACGGGCAATTGACATATTAGCCACTGCAAAGGTCTACATAATGTCAATTGTAAGAGGCTAATAATTCCATTATGCCTTCCTGTGTTTACAGGAGTTCCATCACATCCAATAACCACCAGTTAATCAATGTTTTGAACATTTTCTTATAAAAACTGAATTAACGAATCTTTAATACCATAAGCAGTACCAGAGACAGGTGCAATATGACCAACATAGCAAGACCCTGTTCTCTTACTAAGGTTATGTGTTCTTCATTGACCGACTTGTAATAATATTTTTGCCTTGCTTGATATGAAATTTAGTTTTATCTTTTCTTCCATCAAAATATAGAGCTTTTAAGTCTTCCTCATTATCTTCTTGTTGCATTTTACGCCGTATTTTCGTCATTTCTCGTCTAGTTTTACTCCTGTCAATTACGAGGGAGGTATCCTCATTTCCTCTTCGACCAACATCTTTCAGGGCAGCAGATGCCAAAGATGCACCTGCTCGGTCAGATATACCGTATCTATTACAATCTTGTGCAACATTTCCTAAATTAACTCTCATTTGTTGATGTGAGTTAGACGGTCTAGCATCATCAACAGCTCTTATTGGGGTCGAGTTTGATTCTTTCCCTGAGCAAGCTGAGATGTCACCCTCCGAATCAGAAGAATCAAGGCCTAGGCCTACAGCATCATTATTAGTTGAAATGCTTTTGCTAATTCGAGAAAGCTCCACTTGTTTTCGTTTCATATTCTTTTTGTTTTTCAGTTGTTATTTTATCTATGTTACCAATTCCTATTTTTCTATCTCCTTTTTGATTAGTGAGAAATTTTTGCTCAATGAGAGAACCCTTTTAGTTTTATCACAATGACATGAATCAAACTCACATTTGCAGCTAGCAATATCAAACAAATTTTTAGCTTTTTCTCTGAACAACTGTAATTTTTTGGATAATTTGGGTTTCCTTTTCTTCCTTTGTTTGGCTTTATCAACACCATATATTTATTATGATAGGAGCGAATAAGCTGCCAAACTCTTTTGTGAGAAACTGTTGGAATTGATGCCTTTACCCCAATATTTTCAATATCTAGAGCGACTCTTTCTGATACGTCAGAGACTGCAGGATCTTTGTTATTATTAGTGAACTTTATGTCAACTCTTACCCATAAATAATGTCTAAACATATCTTCAGAGATTGGAAGCCGATTGCTATTTATTTCTTTAGCAGGGCCAAAAACTGGGCATATACTACACTGCCTTTCTTTACTTTTTTATCCATTTTAATATTTCTGAAAAAATAGAATTAATGTAATTAAATCAGAGAATTACAAGAAATAAATATTTATGCATGCAAAAACGGTTAAGTAGTTATACTAATAGGCTAAGCTAAACTGTAACACATCTCGTCTCTGCACCACTTTAGGAAGACTGAGTGACAGAGGCTTAAAATGTGACGGTTTTTCAAGGTCAGTGGGGAGTCTCTTACTGAAAGAGAAGCTACATCAAATTTGGTGGACATTTAAATTAGCGTCATTTACAACTTTTCCAAGGTATTCCAAATTGATATTCTAAAATTCATATTTTCGCTCCACCCTAATATATACATATACACAGGGTGTCGCATAAGTCCGGCATCTAAGGAAAAATAATAAAAAAGACAAAACAAAAGTGTTTATTTACAGAACGTGGTAAATATGTATTGTTCCCTAGCCCATTCATAAAATTCCATCCGCCGCGCCGGTCGGGATCATCATCGCTTAATTTCTGTAGGATCTAAAGTTTATATGGATGCCATTTGTGAGCCTGAAGAATGCGATGGATGCTACTTTTCGACAATCCTGTCTCGGCGGACAATCGCTGAAGAGTCTTATTGGGACTTCTGTTAAAATGAGCCAGGATAGCAGTCGCTGTATCATCGTCAATGGAGCTCCTTGAAGGTCCACTGCGTGGCTTATCTTCTATGGATCCTGTTTCCTTAAACTTTGCAACAAGTCTGCTAACACAACTCTGTTATTGGCTCGCGGTCTGGATGCAGTCTGTTAAATTCAGCAGCGGCCTCTCTTTGACTCCGATTTCCTATGAGTAGAATTATCTGGATTCGTTCTTCCTTGCTCACAGACATTATGGCCCTGTAGAAATAGAAAAAAATGAATTATGGTTTGTAGAAAGAGAAAAATGTGAATTTCTCCTATGATGCAGGACCTATGGGACACTCTGTATATATATATATATATATATATATATGAAAATTATTTCACGAAGGTAACACGTGAAAAATATTTATGATGAATAAAACCACGAAGGAAAGGAAACACAAAATGGTGCTCAAGCGCTTTCGTCTAATGACATCCTCAGGAACACTGAAGTACATAAAAAGGTTAAGCCTATATATAGGTTACAGAAAGAAAAAAAAAAGAAAAAATAAATAACACATACACACACACACACATATATATATATATATATACATACATATCTATATATACAAATACATACATACATACATACATACATATATATACAATAAACAGAGAAGTAAAAATAATAAAAAATTAAAAATTAAAACCTTAAAGGATTACCAGTGAGGCGTACAGATTTGTAAGGAAAAATATCGATTTTTAGCACAAGATCAAATGGATTATAAAAATACAAAATTATACTGGAACTCTGCCGGGTTTTAACACAATGCTGCCTATGGTCATGTTTCGATATATATAAAAAAAAAAAAAAAAAAAAAATGCAAATTAAAAGTTAATCGATTTTTAGCACAAGATCAAATGGATTATAAAAATACAAATTTATACTGGAACTCTGTCCGGGTTTTAACACACTGCTGCCTATGGTCAGGTTTTGATATATATAAAAAAATAAAATGCAAATTAAAAGTTTACTTTAGAAGTTGAGCAAGACAATTCAATCCCATTTTTGGATGTGCGTGTACATAGGGAAAGCCCAGGTTTTAAGTTTAGTATCTATCGGAAAACGACAAACAATTTGTCCTACGTACACTTTTACTCGGGACATGATACCCCCACTAAGAAGGCCATATTTTCATCAATGTTTCTCCGCGCCCTTAGGATCGCCAGTCCGGAATACATCGATGCCGAATTGGAAAAAATCAACGGTATTGGAAGTGATTTGTGTTATCCATCTGCGTTTATGGAATCTTGTCTCAACAAGGCAAAACGAACTTTCTATC
The DNA here is from genome assembly GCA_023014485.1 of Bathynomus jamesi. Classification (NCBI taxonomy): domain Eukaryota; kingdom Metazoa; phylum Arthropoda; class Malacostraca; order Isopoda; family Cirolanidae; genus Bathynomus; species Bathynomus jamesi. The sequence goes on from JAJOZX010007872.1 coordinate 26,518, forward strand.
GTGTCAATATTAACACTCGTACTTTGTCAAAAAATATTTTAGTACTTCCATTTTTCCCGGGCTTTTTAGGCATTGCTAATGTACTTAAACTTTTGGATATTAATGTAGTTTTTCATATAACAATATTGTGAAAAATATCATAGTAAAAAATAGCCCTACCAATAATTCAGGCATTATCTATAAAATTGGTTGTAAACAATGTGATTCCTTTTACATAGGTCAGACGGGAAAGGATTTGCACACGTATAAAACAGCATCAATATTCCGTTAGAACAGGACAGTTGTCCAGTGCCCTTTTTGTCCATTTGTCAGAGTTAGCCCACTGTATTGATTGGAATAATGCTTCAGTTTTATTCCATTCAAGCAACATTGTTAATAGAAATATTCTTGAGTCTGCCATTATCCAACTTTCAAATAACTTCAACATAAGCAAAGGTCTTTTTCAACTCGATCCTGTTATGTTGAATTCCTTTAAAACAGATTTAAATAAGAAGGGTAAAACATTAAATCTTTGGTAAACTTGTCTTCTACTTTATTAACTTTTAATTTGCATTTTATTTTTTTATATATATCAAAACCTGACCATAGGCAGCAGTGTGTTAAAACCCGGACAGAGTTCCAGTATAAATTTGTATTTTTATAATCCATTTGATCTTGTGCTAAAAATCGATTAACTTTTAATTTGCATTTTATTTTTTTATATTTTTTTTTATATATATCGAAACCTGACCATAGGCAGCATTGTGTTAAAACCCGGCAGAGTTCCAGTATAATTTTGTTTTTTATAATCCATTTGATCTTGTGCTAAAAATCGATATTTTTCCTTCAAATCTGTACGCCTCACTGGTAATCCTTTAAGGTTTTAATTTTTAATTTTTTATTATTTTTACTTCTCTGTTTATTGTATATATATGTATGTATGTATGTATGTATGTATTTGTATATATAGATATGTATGTATATATATATATATATATATATGTGTGTGTGTGTGTGTATGTATGTTATTTATTTTTTCTTTTTTTTTCTTTCTGTAACCTATATATAGGCTTAACCTTTTTATGTACTTCAGTGTTCCTGAGGATGTCATTAGACGAAAGCGCTTGAGCACCATTTTGTGTTTCCTTTCCTTCGTGGTTTTATTCATCATATATATATATATATATATATATATATATATATATATATGTGTGTGTGTGTGTGTGTGTATAGAAATGAACAATGAATAATTCATATATTCTTATATTCATTCGGATAATTCTTATATAATTTGTATATTTATATAAATCCTTATATTTATATAATCCTTATGTTTATATAATCTTTGTATTCATATAATCCTTATGTTTATATAATCACTATATTTATATAATCCTTATATTCATTATATTCATACAATACTTATATTTGTATACATTTATTTTCATATATTCATTTTGACATATTAACCGAAATCGCATAACGCTGACGCGAGTTTGAATAAATTTTGATTTACTTTCTATTTTATTTCTGCGAAATAATTGGTGAATTGTTTCTTTTTAAATTATTTAATCATTTCTCTAGATTTAGCCCAATAATGAAAACTGATTAAATTCTGCAATGTTCATTTTCTGTATACATTCTCTCTTCGTTATAAGAGATGAAGTCATGTCTTGCTTAACGTTTAATTTTGAATCTTAAACCTTTAATTTTTCTCATATGCATGTTTAAATGTAATTCATAATAAAATGCCTATTTCAATTTCCATTTTTAGTTAATTCGGTAGATCATTATATCATCAGATCCGTCAGTATGTGGTTTAAATTAAAATATGGCTTCATCTTGCTTATCTGTTTAGACATTGCTACAGCTAAAATATTTACCTTATCCTAAAATACTTTGCAAAATAATGCAGCCTCACAGTTTAACAAATCCGTTGCTGCCACCTAACCAGAACCGCCGTCAACTTCGAAACGCCCAAGGCCATAGAATAATTCATATATTCATATATTATTATATTTTTTCATATAATTCTTATATTCATTTATATAATTCTTATATTTATTCATATAATTCTTATATTCATTCATATAATTCTTATATTCATACATATAATTCTTATATTCATTAGGATAATTTGTATATTTATATACTCCTTATATTTATATAATACTTATATTCTTATGTATTTATATTCTTATTTAAAATTTACATATAGAGTCTAAATTTGCATAACGTTAACGAAGATCGGATGAAATTTTTGATTCGCTTTCTATTTTATTTCTGCTGAATAATTGGGGAATTATTTCTTTTTAAATTACTTAATCATTTTTTTATTTTTAGCTTAATAATGTAATGGTAAATTCTGCAATGTTCGTTTTCTGTACACATTCTCTCTTCGTTGTAAAAGATGGTCTTGTCTTGTTTAACGTTTAATTTTAAGTCTTAATTTTCGCTCATATGCATATTTAATTGTAATTCATAATAAAATGCATATTTCAATTTTCACTTTTAGTTAACTCGGCAGATCATGATAACATCAGATCTGTCAATCTGTCAATATGCGGTTTAAAATAAAAATATGGCTTCATCTTCAAATATTTTGCTTATCTCTCTAGACATTGCTACAGCTAAAATATTTACCTTATCTTCAAATATTTTGCAAAATAATGCAGCCTATTGAAAATAAAAAAACAAAAAAGTCAACATTAACTAATAATGATGTCACCAAAAATTCAATATATAAAGCCGAACAATTTTTAAAAATATTCATTCTGATTGATATAACTTAGAGGCTGAGCATTACCTGTAACATTTTAGAATTAAAATACAGTAAGAAAATATTTTTGTCTTCTTCGAGCATTGCACTTTTCAGAGAACTTAGTCTTAAAAAGAGAAAAATAATTTCCTGATACGTAGCAAGAAGAATCGGGGAACCTTCAGAGAATTCAGTATGCTCCACAGAATCCTCCGATCCACTACAAGAAGAAATCGGAGAGTAGTATAAGAGAAACTACTGCAATTCCCTATACGGTACCAGCTACTCCAGTGTAACAAATCCGTTGCTGCCACCTAACCAGAACCCTCGTCAACTTCGAACGGCCCAAGGCCATATATACAATATATATATATATATATATATATATATATATATATATATATATATATATATATACCATATGTCCCACAAAAAAGTACACCCAACTTTAGATTGTACTAACTCCTCCAAAAATTGAGATATTTTGGATCTGTTTGTTTGATTTAATATAGCAAATTATTCTTTGTTTACGTTCAAATTTATTCATGTTTAAACGATTTAGTGTTTAAGCATCTGCTTTTAACTGAAGGGTACAGCAAAATGGGTTGCGCGGAATGATCATTTCTCCCAGCCAGATAGCTCCTCTTGCTTTAACCAATGTGCTACTTTTTACGTCGAAGGATATTGCAAATATATTTTTTTAAATAATTCGAACTTTTGTATCTAAGATACGAGTCATACATATAAATGATGAATCTGAATTACTAAATTTATAAATAACTTTGAAACCCTTATCATGCAGTTTACACGAAGGCAGCGCGTTCTCATGGTCACAACTTATCTGCAAACTAAAAGCTTAAAACAAGTTCAGAATACCTTCGAACTGCAATTTCCCGATAGAGCTTCTCCAACTAAACATACAATTTTGAAGAATGTTCGGAAATACAAAGAAGAAGGAACGGTCCTCAATTTGAACAAAGGACGTTCAGGCCATCCGAAGACGGCAAGAACAGACGAGAACATTCAGCATGTTCGGCATTTATTAGAGAGACATCCAAAAGTGTTCACCAGGCAAAATGGTACAGAACTCTCACGCATGACATTTCATCGAATAGTTCGTGAGGATTTGAATTTGTACCCATACAGAATGGAAATTCGACATCAACTCATTGAAGGAGATCTACCTCGCCGCCTAAGATTTGCCCAGTGGTTTCTTGAAAAACCAGAAAGATTCACGGAACAATTAGTGGTTGGAGATGAGGCGGCTTTTTTTATGAATGGTCTAGTGAACAGACAAATCTGCCGTCAGTATGCACCAAAAAATCATCCACCTGACAATCATATCTATGCAAAGAATAACTCTAGACAAAAACTGTCTCTCTGGGTAGGACTGTGCGGTAATGGAGCGGTAATTGGCCCTGTCTTTTACGATGGTAATCTAAATGGTGAAGCTTACCTAGAAATGATAGACCGAGAAATCCTTCCACAAATACGTATTACTTATGGAAACCGATTTAATCGTATTTGGTGGGTGCAAGACGGAGCTCCTGCTCACAGGAGAGTTATTGTGAAGGAACGCTTGCAGGAAGTCTTCCACCAAAGAGTAATTGCTACAGGCCATGCCATTGAATGGCCTCCCAGAAGCCCTGACTTGACCCCGTGTGATTACTTTTTATGTGGTCATTTGAAAAATAGAGTACTTGCATCACAACCTATCAATTTAGATGATTTGAGGACTCGCATCACAGCTGAAATCAACTTGTTAAAAGACAATCCAGATCTTATCAAAAGAGTGATGGGGAAGATGAGAGCTCGACACCAGATTTGTATCGATAGGAATGGCGGTCATGTTGAAAGAAAACGAAACTAAGCATAACTTTTGCAATAAGGAATAAAGAAAAATCTGCTTTGTATCTTATTAAAATTATGTTAAAGTATCTATTATTATGTATTTGTCTTTTCATTACATCGATAGCACACAAATTATTTTTTCATTGACCAATTTTGCGCAATCCATTTTGTTGTACCCTTCAGTTAAAAGCAGATGCTTAAACACTAAATCGTTTAAACAGGAATAAATTTGAACGTTAACAAAGAATAATTTGCTATATTAAATCAAAGAAACAGATGCAAAATATCTCAATTTTTGGAGGAGTTAGTACAATCTAAAGTTGGGTGTACTTTTTTGTGGGACATATGGTATATATATATGCAAGCAACCACAGGGAAAAGGAAAAGGAAACACGAAGTCCGATCGCTTTCGTGATATATTCACATCTTCAGGACAAGAGAGAAATAAGTTCGCTATTTCTCTCTTGTCCCTGAAGATGTAAATATATCACGAAATCGCTCGGACTTCGTGTTTCCTTTTCCTTTTCCCTGTGGTCCTTGCTTATTAAAAAGATCACATGCTGTTTTGTGAATTGTTTGTGTGTGTATATATATATATATATACAAAGAGTGTAAAGACAACACACAGCATAAGGGCAACAAAGGACACAAACACAACTAGCACAAATAGCACAAATAGGACAAGACAAGAGGGCAGTCAAGTAAACGAAGTAAAACTGTCCCCCAATAAGGAGGAAAAAACAAAAGACAAGAGTAAATATGGGGAAGGAATTATATGCAGGTATTATATAAAAGAAAATTGCAGATTTAAAAGAGGACAATGTATATATGAACATCCTCCAATATGCAATTTCTTCTATAATAATGGTCGTTGTAAATTTGGAGACGGATGTAAATTCTACCACACGGACATTTGCAGAAATTACACAAAATACGGAACCTGCAAATTCGGGAATAAATGCTACTATCAACATCTCCCGACGGACTCAACGAACAAAGGAAAAAGTTTAAATGACAATAGGAATAAAAATAACAATAGGAACAACAATCGGAACACAATAAGAGAAAAGGAAAATTTTTCAACATCTCAGACACCTTACGAATGCTAAATGTCATCCACATGCAGTTAACACAGCTGGAAACCACCGAGCCAAATCGCTACCGGGCAAGAAGCTATCAATACAAGTAGGAGGAAACGGATCTCTTTCGGAGGATCATAGAGCAACGAATCAAGCGATATCGAAGGAAAACGAACTTGAAGTGCACAAGGGGCAACGAAAAACAGAGAACATAAAAATTGTCCTGGCTAATATTCAAGGAATAAAACCAAACCAATCAATCAATAAGGTTTCGTACCTGAAAGGATTTATGGACAAAACAAGGGCGGACATCGCATGCCTCACAGAAACTCATCTTAAAGATTGCCAAGGAAATTGTGAAAACTGCGAACATTGTATTGATAAGAAAGAGATAAATATAGAGGGCTTCAACTTACTAAGAGCGGATAGAACGACGAGACGGAAAGGTGGCTGTGCTATATATGTACTGGAAGGTCATATGACAGAGACGATAATAAGTAAATCAAACAGCTATGTGGAACTCCTAGCAGTGAAAATAGAAAAACTAAACTTGATAGTAATAGTCATCTATAGACCTCCAAGCACCCCAACCGAAAAATTCTCGGAGGCCATTGATGACATTAGAAAGCTAATAAAGGCCATAAACCCTCCATCCCCCAATATAATGATCTGCGGAGACTTTAACTTCCCATTTATAAAATACAAAAAGGTGAATAGGAATATATATATTCACCAGGACAAGGGGGGCACAAGAGAAGATCAGGAACAAGCAAAAATGTTGATGGCTCTCACAAACGAGTTTATGCTGACACAGGAGATAACACAAAATACCAGAAAAAATAACTGCCTGGATCTGGTATTCACAAATAACACGAACTTGATTGCCGATATAAAAATAACCCCAACCATTATCTCAGACCACAACTTAATCGAGATATCAACAAATATGATGGCAGCATTATAAGACAATACACATATTGTGGAAAGAAGTAAATTCGCGGCCTTTAACTTAAACTCGAAGACTATAAATTGGGAAGCAATCAGTTCGCACATGGCCCAAATAGAATGGAGAACAATTTTCGAGAATAAAACAACGGAAGAAATGCTAACAACTTTGGAGGAAAAAACGCTGAGAATTTTAGAAAAATATGCTCCGAAATCACAGCCAAAAGGAAAGAGGAGCTGGCTAGAAAGGCAAAAGAGAAGACTATTCCGCAAAAGAAAGAGAGTGGAGGCGAAGTTAGGAAACTGCGAAGATAATGGCAGGAAAATAATAAAAGAAAAACTGGAGGGTATCGATAGGGAAATACAAGCCCTGATTAAGGACCATACAGAGAGGGAAGAGGAAAAGGCGGTAGAAGCAATAAAGGAAAATCCAAAATACTTCTATAGCTATGCAAAAAGGAAAACAAAAACGCGCGCCGCTATTGGGCCCTTAAGGACGGGAAATAATGAACTAACCGACGATCCAAAAGAAATATCTGATACATTGAGAGCTCAATATGAATCAGTTTTCAGTACCCCAAAAAGTGACAAAGCGATACCTGACATAAATGCATTCTTTGAAGAGGAATTGCAAGGAGAGTATATAACAGACTTTGAGTTTACACCAGAAGATGTAGCGAGAGCTATAGAACAAAGGAAACTACATTCAGCTGCAGGTCCGGACAATTGGAACGCATTATTGATTAAAAACTGTAAAAATGAAATAGCTACACCTTTATACTGGATATGGAGAAGATCCCTAGACACTGGGGAAATACCGAGCATCTTGAAAAGAGCAAACATTGTCCCTATATATAAAGGAGGGGACAGATCTCAAGCAAAGAACTATAGACCAGTGTCATTGACGTCCCACCTCACCAAAGTATTTGAAAGAATAGTTAGAGAGAAAATTTATGATTTCCTGGAGACACGGGAAAGATTCAACGAAAATCAGCATGGATTCCGATCAGGTAGATCATGCCTATCACAACTAATAGAGCACTACAACAATATCCTAGATGCATTGGAAGGCAATGACAACTACGATGTATATACACAGATTTTGCTAAAGCTTTCGAAAATGTGACCATGGTATAATAGGACATAAAATTAAAGACATAGGAATAACAGGCAAAGTGGGAAAATGGATCTACAACTTCCTTAGTGATCGTCTGCAGGTCGTCAAAATTCAAGGTATATCATCATCAGAATCGGAAGTACGCAGCTCAGTACCACAAGGGACAGTACTGGCCCCACTCCTGTTCATTATCATGCTAACAGACATAGACAGCGGAGTAAACAGCAATAGTATAGTAACATCCTTTGCAGACGATACAAAGATCAGCAGAAAAATCAGCGATGTACATGACGTGGAGGCCTTGCAGAGGGACACGAACAAAATATACAAATGGTCAGAAGACAACAACATGTCATTCAACGCCGAGAAATTTCAGCTCTTGAGATATGGTAGAAAAGAAGAACTTAAACAGACTGCATATTATGCTCCAGATAGACAGGAAATTCAGAGAAGCATGAAAGCGATTGATCTCGGGATAATAATGACAGATGATGCGAAATTCGAAACACAAAATCAGAGAGCGATAAATAAAGCAAAAAGAGTCGCCGGACAGGTTCTAAGAACGTTCAAGAGAAGGGACAGGACAGTAATGATTCCCCTGCTAAAAACACTGATTATACCAAAACTTGAATACTGCTCAGTTTTGACGTCCCCATATAAAAAGGAAGAAACTAATAAACTAGAAGAAACGCAAAGGCATTTCACAGCCAAGATTGATGGCTGCAAAGAACTCAACTACTGGGAAAGACTACGTAAACTAAATCTGTACTCACTGGAAAGAAGAAGAGAGAGGTACATCATAATCTACGTATGGAAAATGATCGAAAAACTGGTACCAAACCTAAAACTAAACCCAATTACCATTCAAACAACACTGGAAAATAGGAAAGGCAGAATGTGTAGTGTTCCCAAATTAAAAGCACGACAAGGGACCTCCTCAACCCTGAAGGAAAATAGCTTGGTTGTCAGGGGGCCAAGACTTTTCAACCAGCTTCCTAAGGACCTCAGAAACGTAACGGGGGTCAAAGTTGAAGTCTTCAAGAAAAGACTGGATGCCTGGCTCAGGACAGTACCAGATGAGCCTGGCTATGTACGGTGGAGAGCGCAAGAAAGTAACTCGCTCCTCCACCAGGCCAGACCTAGAGGCGGGGCCACCAGCTTTACCTCCGTGTGAAAAGAGACCAACACACGAAACAACATAAGGTTCATAAGGTAAGGTATATATATATATATATATATATATACACACACACACTGTGTATATATGTATATATATATAATATATATATATATATGTGTATATACACACACACACCACACACACAGACACACACACAATACATATATATATATATATATATATATATACTGAGCGGCAGAAATCTTGGCCCAATTGTAATATCGCAAAAAGCAAAAAAGTGGGCAAGTTTTTGTTTATAAAAGTTTTAAAATTTGAAAATATAGTCTATGAGGCAACCAAATAACGAGACAAAACAACGTCAGCTGCGAACACACTAACTGTAACGAATTTTCGACTTCTTTTAAGAATTCGACAGTCTGACATTCAGTTGTTCTTAGACTGCTAGTGCCACTTTTTTCTTCCATTATTGGGAGTAGGTATTTGCGTTTAGTAACAGATAGACTTCTAATTCTTTTGGTTTTCAGAATTGGACATATACAATAGATTTGAGTGTCGTGAACGTCGCAAGCGTCGTCGCCCTAATTGAAGATGGTCGGAGTCAGTGTTACGTTGCCGATGCGCTAGGAATTACAAGAACAACAGTTGGACGTGTTTACCAATGTTATGTGGAGAGTACACCCGAAGACCAGGATCTAGAAGATCGCGCTGCACATCTGCCCGTGACGATGGTTTCATCGTTTTGAGTGTTTTGCGAGATCGTCTCTTGACTGCCACAAACGTCCGCAATGAGCTGGAAAGGTTTCGAGACGTCAGTGTATCGGAGCGAGCCGTTAGAAAGAGACTTATGAAAAGTAGCTTACATGCTAGACGTCCAGTAATGGGCCCGGAATTACTTTCACACCAACGCAATGCTCGTCTTACTTTCGCTCGTGAGTACTGTTCACGGACTTTCTCCTGTTCTTCTCCACACTCTTTCCCGTCCATCGGATGTTCGAAGATTAAATCTTGATTCGTCCGTGAACAATACTCGTCCCCATTGGACCATAGTCCAATTGACATGGTCACCAGCGAAAGCAAGACGAGCATTGCGGTGGTGTGGGAGCAATTCCGGGCACATTGCTGGACCCATTTGTTGAAGGATGGAATTACTGTCTGCTCTCCTCCTGCTCTCGTAGTCAGCCACGCATGGTTGATCAGGGACTTTGCAAAGGAACCTCTCCAGCTGGTTCTTGAAGTTATTCAGGTCGGTTTGCTGAAGATTCCTCACTGCTTTTGATAGGACATTAAAAAGCTTTGGGCCTCGTGTTCTGAGGGTATTTTTCATCCTCGTTTTCGTGGCCCACCGCCGCTGGGACCTTACAAAATCTGCCTCTTCTCTCATTCCAATTTGTTTCTATTTCACTTCTAAGGTTAGGAACAGACCCCTCAAGTATTTTCCATATGTATATTAGTGTGTACCGCTCGCGCTTTCTTTCAAGAGAGTAGAGTTCCAGGGATTGTAGTCGAGACCAGTAGTCTTCACCTTCCGTTTTCTCTATCTTAGACGTAAAATTCCTTTGTATAGCTTTAAAGTTCGCAATGTCTCGTTTGCTGTATGAGCTTGTGAGTACTGAGCAAGCAATTCTCAATTATTGGTAGGAAAAGACTCTTCCGTAATTTGAGCATGATGTTTGCTTTTCTACTGGGGAAGCTCCAGATGATTCCAATTCTTTTTCTAGCCGTTGTAATTTTGATGTTATTTTTCTCTCTGAATTCTGCATCCGACGACATTATTACTCCAAGTTCCCTGACTTGTGGATTTGATGTTATCTGTTTGGCTTGTAGAGATTTGTACCCCTTTTTTTCTGTAGCTCCTTGTTATTACCATACCTTAGAAGTTGGAATTTTTCTTCGTTGAACTTCATATTGTTGTCATTTTCCCACTGGAATAATGTTTCAATTTCGTTTTGTAATTTTTTTATGTCATCTTTGTTCAATATTTCCTTACAAATATTTGTGTTATCTAGGAAGTATGATACAACACTGTCCTTAATATCTGCATCAATATCTGTAACATTCATTATTATGAACAGCAAGGGAGTTAATGCTGTCCTTTGTGAGACAAAGCTCACGACTTCCGAGACTTCCGATATAACTCCGTTAACCACCACTCTTTGCGTGCTTTGCATCAAGAAATTAAATATCCTGTATTCTTAAATTTGTGTGCTGTTTCGATGGTCACACTTATCGAAGGCTTTAGCAAAGTCCGTATATATTACACCTATATTTTGTCGTCGACACAATGTTTCCAATATTTTCTCCTGGTGGTCTAGTAGCTGTGATAGGCATGATCTTTCAGCCCTGAAGCCATGTTGATTTGGGTTGTATAAGTTTTTTTCTTGTAGGTAGGAGGTAGTTTTGCCTCTAATTATACGTTCAGAACACTTTATAAGGTGTGAGGTGAGAGCCACTGGCCGATAATTTCTGTTACCACCTTTAAATAGGGGGGCAATATTCGTGTTCTTTAAGGGGTGTGGAATTTGTCCTGTGTCGAGTGATTTCCTCCATATTAAGTATAGCGGTTTGGCAATACTCTCTTTTCATTTTTTAAAAAACGTGGCATTACATGTGTCTGGCCCTCGCGCTAAATTGTCTCGTATCTCGCATATACTGTATATATATATATATATATATATATACAGTATTATACACACACACACACACAGTATATATATATATATATATATATATATATATATATTAGTGTAGTAATGTCTAATTAAGAATTAAATGTTTGTTTATAAGAATTTAATAAAGTTCAATTTAGTTTTTTTATAGAAGAAATTAATAATCGTTTGTGAAATTAAAAATATAAAAATACAAACTGGTAGCACCTGAAATGGGTCTAGAGAAACGAGAGAGAAATCCCCGTCAGTTATCTCTCTCTCTCTCTCTGGCTAAATATTCGCTATTTTCCCCTTCGCATTACCCCATTTATCAAAAAGTGTTTCGGAATAAATAAAAGTCAATAAAGTGTAATTAATTGTATAATTAATCCCCCGGTCTCTTGCATTATTCGAAAGTGAAATGGCCTCGTCTCGGTCACGTGCTACCTGTTTATAAAGTACAGCGGATACGAGTGTAAAGAGAAATTGAATGAGGTAACGTAACTAATAAAAATTGTAAAAGAGCTTTCGTAAAATGGGGTTCACTACATTAGGGTGGAGTGAAAAAGCTTTCTTTTTTTTTTTGGCTTCGGCGATAAGTGCGAAAGTTGCAACGAGGTAAAAGAATAGTACTTTAAATATTTAGCCTGATATTTACTCATCTTCAAGTCCCGCAGTGAACTTGAAGTTTCACTCAAAACTAGTATAAGAGTGAAAATTTTCAGTTATTGTGGCTTCTGTGTTTCACGTTTATATAAATAATTTAATTTATTATATTAGTATGTAAATACGAAATATACTCTAAAAATACAGCTCTTCGCTGATTGCAACAATTTTCTATTGCAATCACCAAGAACTCACCACGAGGAGGTAGCTGCATATCGAGTTCCATCGTTTCCCACCCATCCACCCAGCCATGTAGGAAATATATATAATATATAAGAGAATATATATTACATAATCTTTTCTAAATACAGTATATCTTGTCAGATCCACTTGTTATTTGTTTAATTTGTACTGTGACTTAGTTTCAAATTTTGGTATAAGTTTTCTAGACTAATCTAATAAATCCATCACGATTTATTTCACCACAAACAGCTGCCGATGCCTCTGTTACCAGTTTTACCCCTCGTTCTACTGATTGTGTGTGGCAGGGATATTTTGTTATCTCAATATTTAATTCTCCTCCAGAAATCAAAGTTCGAAGATGGTCGTTGGAGAGGTGCTTAGTGAGTGGAGGCTCAAACCTTTCTGAGGAGCTCCATTCTATCATACCGGTGTAGTCAGTTGCTTCAAAGTGAAACTTTGGTACCTTAAAGTGTCGAATACCGACAGCTGCATCAGAAGATTCCCTGGCTTTCAAGATTATTCTAATTGCTAGCTCGCGAATATACTTTCGGTTGTCGGTAATCATGCTCAGAATCAAATTCTCAGGGTGTGCAAAGTGAGCATTCCTTTGGATGACAGGTTGTTTTCAAATCATTCGGAAAAATAACGACACTTTTCAATCATAGAAAATAGATGTTTTGCACCAAACGTACAATCTGAATTGATCTTGATAGAGAACCAACACGGAGCATATACTTTTGCGACGAAGGTAGACAATATGATGAGCTTTTTAGATGGTACTGCGGAAGCGATGTACAGACGAAGGATTCGGTTTGCTGTGGTTAGCCATTTAGAATGAGAAATTGGACCTGGGTTACTGTTAGCTAGACTGGACGTGAACTTCCCGCATGAAACAGCACTGCAAATATCTTTCAGATACTTTTCATCACTAAACAGGTCAACAACGTCGTCCAATTGTTCAGGTAAGATGATATTGATTGACTTAAATTTGACAGGAGACATGGTTTCACAGTTAACTAGCTGTTTACCAGTTGTACCTGTGAAAGATGTAGGACCTCGAGTACCGCCATCCAGACGATGCATCAGATGTCTCAATGGTAGTTCATTCGTATGTAGTAAGCACACCATTCTCTGCGAGGGTTTTTCTATATGTTCCTCAAGTTTCCATATCACACCTCCTTTCTCGCCAATGTTGATGATTGTTCCATCGCAACCCACAACGATAAGAGCATTGATATCAAAATCATTTCTTTGCAGAAAATTCATGATCGCCTCAGCCGTATACTTGGCTGATCCTGATGAAGGAGCCACATGGCCTATGTACTTGGAGCCAGGCTCTTGTATTAGAGTTATGTGTTCTTCAGAAATACTTTGACGGACAAATTTGTGAGCTTTCTTCACTTGTGCTATGGTTTGGTCCTTCCGACCATCGAAATAAATACCACTGAATAATTTTTCATGTAAGTTAGACAGTGACTGAGATTCTTGCAGGTCTCTCCGTTGCTTACTTCATTCACGTCGAATTTTACTTCGATCAATGACATGGGATTGTTCAGTATCTTTGATAATTCACTGGTCTACAGCCAAAATGCTTCGGAAATAAAAGTAGTCAATCTTTACTAATTTTGGGTCACTCAATACGAAAATGATGCCTAAAATTGCCAATTGGCTCTATTTATAAAGATATCAGACAACCCTGCACCCTACTAATTGGACTGCATCTGTCGCGTAATATGTAGACGCCTGTGACACATCGACGCATTGACTCTACTGCGCATGCGCGTAGTTATATTTCTTTTATTTTAATAAATTAATGTAAATATATACATATATATATATACAATAAAATGTAATTTTAAATTTATCTATTACATTATGTATTTGTAAATTATTTATTAAAAAATAGATTGGATCATTTTAACATATTGCTTCCAATAATATTTTTGATATTAATATAAATGGAATACTAACCTAACTTAACCTTACCTAATTTAAAATTATTAAAATTCAATGTAATTACATTAATTTATTAAAATAAAAAATATAACTATGCGCATGCGCAGTAGAGTCAAGGCGTCGATGTGTCACAGGCGTCTACATATTACGCTACAGCATCAGTTCATTCGCGGAAGTCATACAGTGCACCCTTGTCAAACTCTTTTTAGTGTTTGCTTTTGAAACTGAATTTTTTTCAGCCTAATTTGAACAAAGATGCCTCTTAATTGCGTGAACAGTGTAGATAACTTCTGTTATGTTTGTTGAGAATTAACGTTTGCATCACAAAAGCGTGCTATAACCGCCGTGATTAGGAAAGTCTATCACCTTTATTTTGGCTGTAAGATTGGAGATCAGGACAAGAGTTGGGCCCCACACATATGCTGCAATACTTGTGCAAAAAACCTTCGCCAGTGGTTGAATCGGAAAAGGAAATCTATGCCTTTTGCAGTGCCAATGGTGTGGAGGGAATCAACAGATCATGTCAGCAATTGTTACTTCTGCATGGTGCCTCCAGTCAAGAAAGGTATTTGCAAGAAGAAAAAGTGGATTTTACAATATCCGAATATACCCTCTGCTATACGCCCGGTACCTCACGGCGAAGGACTACCCGTTCCTGAGCCCCCACACTCATTCTCCCTGGAGTCAGAGGACGAGGAGAATGAAGGAACCTGCGAAACTTGTGAGCCTTCAACTTCACAAGACCCTGAATTTGTTTATAACTTGACATCTTCTAAATCGCACATGATAACTCAGAATGAATTAAACGACCTTATCAGAGATTTAGAACTGCCAAAGAGTAAGGCAGAGCTGTTGGGCTCCAGATTGCAGCAGTGGAATCTCCTCGCTGAAAATGTTAGAGTGTATGTTTCGTGACCGTCAAAAAGATTTTGTCCTATTCTTCATCATGGAAGGTGACCTTGTAGCTTGCAACGATATCGATGGTCTGGTGGCAGCTCTCAACATTATTCACAATCCTGATAAGTGGAGACTGTTCATTGATTCATAGAAGTTGAGTCTAAAAGCTGTTTTGTTGCATGTTGGCAACGTATTGCCATCAATTCCAGTTGGTCATGCAGTCCACATGAAGGAAACATATGACAACATGAAGCAACTTTTAAACTGCATAAACTATGACAAACATCAATGGCATGTTTGTGGTGACTTGAAAGTTGTTGCTATCGTGCTTGGACGGCAGCCGAGCTACACTAAGTATTGCTGTTTTCTGTGTAAATGAGATAGTCTGGCTAGGGCTTCTCATTACGTCAAGAAGGATTGGTCACTCCGACACTCATTGGAACCTGGAACAAAAAATGTTCAGTATTCTCCACTTGTAGAATCGAGCAAGATTTTGTTACCACCCTTGCACATCAAACTGGGCTTCATGAAAAATTTTGTTAAGGCTATGAATAAAACGGGGGCAGCTTTTAAGTACCTCGGTGGTAAATTCCCAAAGCTCAGTGAAGCAAAAATCAAGGAGGTTGTATTTGTTGGTCCACAGATCCGCGAGCTTCTTAGAGATGAGGAGTTCGACCGTATCCTAGGTGGTGAGAAGACAGCGTGGAATGCTTTCCGGTTAGTAGCAACCAATTTTCTCGGAAATACCAAAGCTGACAATTACAGGGAGCTGGTGGAAAACCTGCCGTTGTCCTATCAAAAAATGGGCTGCAATATGTCTTTAAAGATACATTTCCTCCATTCGCACCTGTAATTCTTTCCGGCCAACTGCGAAGCAGTCAGCGATGAACATGGTGAACGTTTCCACCAGGATATCTTAGCGATGGAGAAACGCTACCAGGGGAAATGGAGTCTATCATTTTTAGCAGACTACTGCTGGACAATAACAAGAGATGCTCCAGAAGTTGAATACAAGAGACAAGCAAAGAAGAGACGGGTTGAATCAATATAAGTGACTGCATTATACAGGTATGTTACTAATATATGGTATACATATACGCAAAATGTGTAACTTAAATTTTCTTGGAAACTGTAGCCAATCGACTGTTTTTATGGTCATATTCGTTTTCAGCACCCCAAAATCCATAATAGGAAACACATTTTATCTCCGAAGCACAAACTTTTTCAAAATGTGTAGACCAGTGAATCCCGAGGTCTTCTAGTAATGCTGATGTTAATGCTGCTGTTGCTCTATCAGATATTCTATGCCTATCACACTCTCGAGCAACAGTTGGGATGGGTGTTCGCATTTGTTTTGCTTTTATTTCACTGTGAGTTTTACAGTTGATGTTTTTTTCTTGAAGAACTCTTCAGAGTCACTTGATTCACTTGTGTTATCATCACAATCAGAACTGCTTTCAATCACTTCAAATGATGATTGAATACTATCCTCAGATTTTTCCTGTGCCTTCGTCTTTCTGTCCATTTCTGCAACAAGCCTTCTTTCTTTTTCTTTCAATTTCTTTGTTTTCACCACATCAACTCCTGCGATACACATTTTTCTTTCTGTTTGCTGATCTGTCAGAAATAGCCTTCATCAACAGGAACTTTTCGGTTTTAGCACAAGCACACATAGCTAACTGTTTGCACTTAGAGGGAGCAATGTCAAACAGTTTAGAATTACCTTCATCTCTAAATTTTGTTACTTCTGCAGAGTAGCTCTTAACCACGTGCCTGTTTTTATATCCTTTTAATAGCTTATTGTATTTCATTCGGAAATCTTTAACCTTATCAACTACACTTTTGTGAGCAATGGTGGGAATAGAAACTTTTAGCCAGAGTGTTTCAACGGCAACTGGCACAGGCTCACACATGTCTCTCAAAGATGGTTCCTTCCCACCTTCAGATGTCATTTCAGGTCGAAGCCACGTGAGGTATCGCATTACATCTAGAGTTGGCAAAGTATTGCTTTTAAATTCACTGATTGAACCTAAAAACACAGGACAAGCAATTTTTCCGCGGGTTTTAACCTTCTTTGTATCCATTATGCTTGGACAATATCAAAATCTTTGCTAGAAAAAGAAACAGTTCAATAATGCACGGTCAGTTATAGAAGTGTGTGGCACATGACCTCACACAACTACAGCTCAAATGACACTAATGAGTGACTCGTGTCTACTGTCTATTGACACAGCGGCCTGTTGCCAGATGTACGATAAGAAAATCAGTAAATCGTATAACATTGAGACCTTTTGCGGGACCTGAAAACATGCTTGAAGTGCAGAAATATTTTACGTGTTATGTATTGGGTACAATACGCAACTTTTAAACATATCGCCGAAAAAAATAAAATAATTTTTTTTTTAACTCCACCCTTATATATATATATATATATATATATATATATATATATATATACAGTGTGTATATATATATCGGGTGGCCCAAAAAAAACACCTTGAGATTTGAACATCAATAACCAAAAATATGCAGTTCATACTTCCAAAATTGGTAAGCCATCATAAAGATTTCAGACGTCTACATAAAATACTTTTTCCACAGCTGAGGGAACAATGAGGTATCGTGAAAAAACGAATATCCTAAATCCTAAATGTGTATAGCTGTACCTGGCAACTATTCTAAGATTTGTAGTAGTTTCTTAGCCTATGGATAATCTGTTAGTCTCTGAAAAACCTCAGATGATAGATGATATAGGCTACGCCCATCTTAAATACCATTTTTTAAATTTACCCTTCAAATTATGGTTCTAACTAACGGTGAAAAAGCGGTGATTGAAAAGTGTTTCTTGGAAAAAAAATGGACTGGGGCAAGAATTTTGAGGGAATTTCCACGAATAACTTGTAATGTTACGTCTGTGATTCCTCTAAAAGGAGATCCTCTGCACCGAACTAATTTGGTCCCTTTCGAATCATGCTGGAACCCATTTCCAAATCCATCTTCATTCTCCCCTGTAGAGTTCCACATTCCAATTAATAACTATTTAGGAACATATCAAGAACATGTTGGAACAGGCAGCGTTCAGCTAATCCCTGGCCCGCTCCTATGAATCTTGTTTCCAAAAAGGACGGAACATCTAGCCTTTGTGTAGATTCTAGACGCCTAAACTACATTACCATCCCAGACCGTTTCCCTATTCCAAACATGCAGGAAACAATTTTAAACGTAGGGAGAGCTAACTTCTTTTCATCCCTCGACTTAGCATTAGGTTACTGGCAAATGGAGGTCATTTCCGAATATCGGGAATTGACCGCTTTTTCTACTAATCGAGGCCATTACGAATTACAGGTTTTACCTTTCGGAGTCCGAAATGGGCCTGCTAATTTCTCTAGGTTGATGAATGTAGTCCTTTCCGATCTACCAGATATCGAAGCTCCGGTCTATCTTGACGATATTATCGTTTATAGTTCAGATATCAAAACACTTCCAACGTCTCCAGAATGTGCTATCACGTTTGAGAAAAGCACACCTTAAGCTGAAACTTGCAAAGTGCAACTTCTTACAGGAATTTCTGGTATACTTAAGATTTCTATTATGATCCACTGGAATTAAACCTGATCCAACCAAACTTGAAGCACTGGAAAGGTACCCTGTACCTAAAACCATCGACGACGATCGTGCATTTATTGGATTTCTCGCATTATATCAAAATTTTAACCTTCAATTTTCGAACATTGCTAAGCCCATTACCATTTTGTTCAAGTAAAATGCAAAATTTATTTGGGAATCCGACACCAACATGCTTTTGAAACTTGGATCGGTAAACTAACTTGTCATCCAACTAACTTGTCATCCAATCCTCCAATATCCCGATTACACCAAACCCTTTGTCATAGCCACGGATGCTTCCTCTTACGGAGTAGGAGCCGTCCTATTAGAGGACGTAGATCGTGTGGAATTGCCCATTGCTTATGCCAGTCAGCTTCTCTCTGGAACTCAACGGAATTATTCCTCTACAGACCGAGAGGCCCTGGCGGTATATTGGACTTTCAAAAAACTTCAAAATATCGTCTACGGCTACACTATAACCAGCAAAACTTACCATAAGCCATTCACGTATCTCTTGAAGGATAAGCTACTTGAAGGACGGTTGAGTAGATGGGGTCTGTTGATTCAGGACTTTGCGGCAAAAATCTAATATAAACCAGGAAAACTTCAAGTTATTCCAGACGGAGTGTCCAGACTCAAGACCGACACCCAAGTGAATAAGATAGAAACTCTTCCCGTGTTTGACCACAAATGTTTGCAATACTTCCAACCACGAAACCTACGCATTCGGAACATTCGTGCTCGCCTGGAACAAAAGAAACCATCTAATATGAAAAAACGGTATAACATAAAACATGAGCTTGTACATTTTAGAAACGAAGATGGAAACTACCTCCTGGAAATGCCAAAGGATCTCGTAGATATAGCCATCGGACTTTGTCACGACTCACCTTTGTATGGCTGCATTGGGGCCGGATCGCACCATGACGAGTCTTTCGGAGCGATACCATTTTCCAGAAATGAACAAAACGGTACATGAAATCATCGCTGAATGCCCGTCTTGTTTAAAAAATAAAGGCAAGGACCCATCCACAGCTCTCATGCATAAATATCCAGTATGCCAACGGCCTCCAGAGAACCGGAATGGGCATACTGGGACAATTCCTCAAAACATCAAAGTGAAACCAATACATCATCGTTCTTACAGTCCACTTCTCGCGTTACAGCGAAGTAGTTGCCATTCTAAACCAGACCTTGGAAATTGTGGCAAGAGCACTAGTGTAACGCGTCATCCAAAACCATGCTACTCCTTCCATCTTAATTTTGGATAACGCCCTTAGTTTCACTTCCAAGCTGTTCGAATCACTGTAAAATGTGTAAAATTAAAAACACACAGATTGTGGCATAACATCCGCAGGCAAACGGCTTAGTCGAAAGACACAATCGAAAAATCCTAGAAGCCGTCCGCCATGTTAGTGACGCATCCTCCTGCACATGGGATGATTCCCTCCCTATGGTACAAACAGCCATCAACAACGGCTATAACGTGTTCATCGGATGTACCACTCATTTCGTCTTATATCACTACGACAAACGTCTACCCTTTGATTTGCCTGACAAAAGCGAACCTGAAGTTCTAACACCTTCCGAGATGGCAGAAATAAATCAGCATCTACCTGAACGATCTTTCAAAATTTTTTAAATAATCCGACATGCCCTAGACCACTGGTCCCCAACCTTTTTTAGGCCAACTCCCCCTTATGTCCATCAATATTTGCTGGTGCCACCTCATAAAGATAACAATATAACAGGATAAGTGATAAGTGATTTATTAATAGACGGTAACAATTTTACAGTTTCCTAGCGCTCCCGTAAGATTCTCAAACACCCACTGGCGGGCGGTGGCGCCCACGTTGGAAACCAGTGCCTTAGACCAACGAAATCAGTAGATGGAGCAAGAGCAACATAAGCGTCATCCCGAACAACGGACTATAATCGTCGGTATGCGCTGTTATTATGTTGACCCAAAAGTTACCACAATTTTTAAAATTTTTTAATTACAATCGTCATATTCTATGGTCCTTATCCATCTTTCCGCAAGCAGTTCAATCCCTCTTTGATACTAGGGCTAGTCCTTGAACGCGAAGACACTTTATTTCGATGAAAAAACGATGAAAGAAACGATAATAAAACGATAACAAAAACACAATATAAAGAAATAAATTCTGAAAACTTTTGGGCCACATAAAGAGCGTCAAAACGCCAACTGCTCATTGCAAATTACACTATATTCAAAATAGGATGGCCCAAATTGGGCCATAAGGGATAGGATTGTTAGTACCGTCGTCTATCAACATGATGGTGCTCCTTGTCACTATGCCAAAATTGTTCAGGATTATCTAAATGGACGTTTTCCAAATCGCTGGATCGGACGCGGAAGCAACAGACCTTGGCCAGCGAGATCACCAGATTTAACCCCTTTAGATTTCTTTGCATGGGGCTTTATCAAATCGCACGTCTATCAGACGAAGATTACGAGTCTTGAAAACTTACGTACACGTATACGAACTTCTGCAGATAACATAACCCCGCAAATGCTCCAGAATGTGTTTAGAAATGCTGCGGAACGATTTGAGCTGTGCAGGGATACTGATGTGCGTCACGTCGAATCCTACTCTTAATTATTTAATAAATGTTACCACTTTATCATTTTATGATTGAATTCCATATAATTTCCAAGTGCTTCACAAAAATAGATCCTGGCTTTATGTACACCCTGTATATAGGCCAAACCGGTAAAACGTTAGATATTAGGGTAAAACAGCATAAATATGCTTGTAGAACAGCTAATACTTCCAATGCTTTATTTAACCATATGTATAGATGTAACCATAGCATCAAGTGGGATAGTTCTAAAGCGCTTGTTAAAAACAGAGATATAATAGAAATAAATATTCTAGAATGTGCATTTATTCATTTTAAAAACAATTTCAATAACAGTGCGGGGACGTATAAAATTGACGATATCATGTTAAAATTTTTTGCCTCTCATTAACCCTTGTTAAGTATGTGCTAATTGTTTTGTTTTTCCTGTACGTTGTATATATTTATGGGCATCTCGCCTTTTCTTCATTCCCTGACGAGGTGTAGCTTTGAATACACGAAAGGCCTTGGAATCGTTTTTCTTTTTCCTTGTGGGTTTACAGCATTCATTCATTGCACGTGTTTTATTGTGAAATTCATCCCATATATATATATATATATATATATATATATTAGTGATGTAGCGGATGTCATTTTTGTCACATCCGCGGATGCGGATGCGGATGAGGATGTTTGATTTCAACATCCCCGGATGCGGATGCGGATGCGGATGTCTACATTTTCGTTATTTTTTAGGATATATTCGAGATTTGTTGTGTTTAACGTATATAATAAGTTATTATATAGAGAGAGCTGTAGCTATAATGTAGTATAATTGATTAATTGTACAATAATTGCTGTACTTTTCTCTGAACATATAAAATAATATCAAGCATCTAACTAATATAGAAATCAATTAGTGAATTCGTCTGCAAATAAATTCGTTATATTTTGTTGAGTTTCAGCCACAATTAGAAACCATAATTGTGTTACCAGGATGCGGGACGTGAACCCAACTCAAATGCACCCCACCGACGTCTTTCCCCAACCTCCACCCTTATAGAAAGAGATCTTTAATTAGCTTGATAACTATTTATATTAATCCAGCACTGCTAAATAATCTCTCGCTTGGTACGTTTGTTGGAGGACAGGCTAAATGTTTCCTTGCAAGTTTACTCAAGTATGGAAAGATATTCTGCGTATTTTTCCACCAACTAATAGGATTGTCACATGCAGCCAGGCGTTTTTCTTGGTGATAGCTCTCGATCATTTTTACTACATCTTTTGACATCGCGTAGGTCTCGTCATTGCTGCTTGACTCAAGAAACTGAGAGACAGATTCTGTGATAGATTTGCTTGTTGAAGGTGTTGGTTCTGTCACTGAAACTTTTATTCTTTTGGTGGGTGGCGAAGCGACAGATTCAAGAGATTGAAGCTCTTCAACTGCTTTGCCAAGTGATGATTTAACTCGTTCTAATGTACTAGGTGAAAATAACTTAGCTTTGTAACGTGGATCTAAGTAGGTTGCAAGAGAGTAACTTCATACAAGAACAGCCTCTCGTCTTGTCGCTTGCATCACTTTTGCGCACAATGAACTAGTTCTATTAATATAGTAGAATTTGATAATTTCCGCTTATTAATGACATTTTATCTCAACGGTCCACATCCGCACGACATCCGCAGTCCAAAGTCCGGATGCGGGTGCGGATGCGGATGCGAGAAAATGTGCGGATGTTCCGCGGATGCGGATGCGGATGTGACCTACATCACTAATATATATATATATATACATATAATATTAAATACCAGTTACGAACGTAAGACAAACAATAATCAGAATAACTGTTAATCAACTTCATATAAATTACGCATAATTCTAGTTCTATTATATATATATATATATATATATATATATATATATATATATATATATATATATATATATATATGCCTCAATATATACGCGCCTCGGTGGTTCGTGGTTACCATCGCTGATTACGAATACATCGGCCGTAGAGCCGAGCCGATTCCCGACGAAATTAGACGGCACCCATCCTACCCAGCTGTTCATCCTTCCAGAAAAAATAGTTTGGTGGATAATGGTTACCCTGGGTGGCCTACTGGCAGTAGTAGGACTGCAAAATGGGAGAGTGCAAGAATGATACAATGTTGCAAATGTTGATCAATGTTGCAAATGGGAGGGGGAATGTTGCAATGTGTTATGCAACAAGTGGGGGGGTTATCCCCCAAGCTGCAATGAAGGGGGGAAGGAGTTATGCAACAAATCAATGCTGCAAAGGGGGGAAGGGTTATACAGCAAGTCAATGCTGCAAACGGGGGGAGGGGGAGGGAGCTTTGAGGGGAGAAGGGAGGATGACCTCCCCCCAAAGGGGCAACCTTAATCTAAGAGAGGGAGAGAAAGGAGAAGGAGTAGGGTCTTTGGGGGAGAAGGTCGGATGTACTCATCACCCAAAGGGAAATCCTAACCTAAGCCCTAATCTAAGAAGGAGAGAGGAGAGAGTTCTTTATTCCACAGGAGTCCGTCGTATAATGAGAGTCCAGGGGCCCTGCCTCTGTTATATAGAGGGTCTGGAGTTGCCAGTTACCACTTATTTACTTATTTATTTATATAAGGAGAGTTGGCAGATACCACCATTTTAATTATTTATTAATAGACGAGTTTCCAGAGACTCCTATACAATTTAATTATATGCAGGGTTACCAGGCTGTACCATTTATTTTAATTACTTATTTATTAAAGGCAAGATAAACATTCTCCTTATATTGCTCGAACTAATTAAAACACATTATTTATTTAATTAACAATAAAAGAAAAATGCCTACAAAATGACAGTACACACTTTTTATATATAATAGAAAAGCAATAATTTTTTTAATTAACTTCTCTGAAAGTGCCTATTTACTTTTGTTACTCCTCTGTGCATGAGAGAGTTAGAGAGAGAGTGAGGCGTACTTTCTCTTAGATGTGTACGTACGTAAAGTGGAATTCTCGGCTCCTTTTGATTAAAATAATGTATGTACATACACACACACACACACACACACACACACACACACACACACCTTATTCTATCTGCTGATCCTGGATGTTTGGTATTATCTTTATATAAGACTGTTTTTTATTAGCCATACGATTTAATTAACATCACACAGTTATATATATATATATATATATATAATTTCATGAAATATATAGAAAATAAATATACAATCAGAATAGATAATCCTACACACAACTTGAACGAAG
Source organism: Bathynomus jamesi (assembly GCA_023014485.1). Taxonomy (NCBI): domain Eukaryota; kingdom Metazoa; phylum Arthropoda; class Malacostraca; order Isopoda; family Cirolanidae; genus Bathynomus; species Bathynomus jamesi. Next base: position 51,192 of record JAJOZX010007872.1, read on the forward strand.
AATATGGGGTTGTTTGTGGTGGGTATGTGTGCCCTGAAAACTTATAAGAAATGCGAACGAAGAATATGGGGATGTTTGTGGTATGTGTGCTCTAAAAGCCTTCAAGAAATACCAACGAAGAATATGGGGATGTTTGTGGTGGGTATGTATGCACTAAATGTCTAAGATATACCAGTCTACTGAGAAGTCTCTTATTTTTTATAAAGAAATTTCAACGAAATCAAAGTAATTGAGGAATCGTAATTCATTTGTTTTCTTCGTACTTTCCTGCTAGAATATACTTAATTAACAATAAAAAAATGTATGCAATATAATAATTACACACTATATATATAAATATATATATACATTCTCATAGAATAAAATTTTAACAGTGTCTATTTACTTTTGTCAGGGAGAAAGCGTATAACACTCGGCACCTGATTTGTCCGAGGCTACTCCAAAATCCAAAAAGGTCACAAAGGAATGTAGTTTGACCACATTTCGTCTCAAAGACCCGGATTTTTCACCGCTGACTCCATATATTGTTCCAGTCATTAATTATTACTACTGAAGTTAAAAACTTAATTTTAAATTCTATTATATTTATACAGAGAGAGAGAGAGAGTTAATTCTGAGAGTTTTCACACATACACACACACACACACATATATATATATATATATAATATATATATATATATATATTATATATATATATATAACCAAATCCACAAGTCAGGAATCTTGGGAAAGCTGAGAATAGTATGACCGCAAATATATATTAATTTTGAAAATAATTGCAACCATCGTGGTAGAGACTGCAAGTGACAATTCACTCATACACCTTGAGATGTGAACATTAAATCTACGGAGAGAAAATAATGACACCATTTCAGCCAATCAGGACTTCAGTTCATCGTCCGGACTCGATCTCTTAACCTCCGATCAGCAACCTAACGTCTTAACCACTAGGATACCCAGGGTACCCATTTATCTACCAACAATTGTGTGGAAAGATGATCGTTTACTGCGCGCCGGCTGCCGTCATAGGGTCTCGAGACCGGATGAACTCTGAAACTAATCTTTTTATTATACTTCATTTTATACAAAAATGACTAAATCCTGTTGTATCTCTACAAAAACATTCTGCTTGTAGAGATCTAGATTTCTTATTTTCTAATGATCTTTGTGTCATCGGATGTTACTGTGCTGTCTCTGGTGATGATCTATGACAGGATTTTGAAGAGTAGCGGCGCTAATTCTGTTTCCTGTGGTACTGAGCTGAGGGGCTCTGGTAAAGATATTCCTGTAACGTCTTGCCGCTGCTCAAATTGTCCATCTCCCTATCCAAAATGGGAGAAATTGAGGATCGAATAGTATGACCGCAAATAATAATGGAAAATATTGTCGTGGTAGAGATTGCAAGTGGCAAATGTTGATCAATGTCGCAAAGGAGTGAGGGATATTGCATGAAGGGGTGGGTTCCAAAGGGTAAAGCCGAGAATAGTATGGGTGCAAATATTAATGAAAAATATTGTCGTGACAGAGCGTGCAAATGAGTTCATACACCTTGAGATGTGAGCATTAAATCTAAGGAGAGAACATAAAGACACCATTAGTCGACCAATCAGGACGTCCAAAGCGTGGACCCGTAATATAGGTGTTAAGATTGATACACAAAATTTAACATAGTCACGCCCAGTTATATTGATAACCAATTATCAAAGTTACGAACCGCCTATTAGTCTTTTGGGGGTAGTGTTTGGGAATCATGCATATAAATGTGAGTATGTTTAGATGGGAGTCACAGTATTTATTTTCCCAGTGAATAAACCTTCCCTCCGTCATGAATCAAGAACTTTACACTTTATAGGATTTATATCAAGTTGGAGACACTGCAGCGGTGTCTACAATTAATCTTTTAAAGCAGCCGACAGGGACGCATTATTTCCGACGCAAACCTTTGATGATATTTGTAATGACGCTCCTTACGATCCGAAGCAAAGGACTGCCGTAGAAATTTAAGTAATTATGTGCCTGTAATTTTATTTTTTGTAGCCAATTGTTCGCGAAATGGTTATTTATTTAGTGTGCCTGTCATTAGGAGAAAGAGCACTGTTCTGGATTATTTCATCATATATACGGAGGGTTGTAGTAATTCATCTAATCACATTAAAAATGCTTCATTTAATTAGTAGATATCCGCAATTATAGGATAGTTTGCAATTAATATAATGCTAAAGTCCTGTTTCGATTCGTTCAATTTTTTTATAGCAATCCTTTGCAAGTTTTAGTTAATTTTATAATATCCATAATAAATGTTATTCGGCATTTTCTTTTAAAGGAACTTCTCTGAGCGGTTCGAAGATATCTTCACATTGTAATACTTTACTATACAGTATGTATACTCTGCATATGTTTTAAGCAATTGAATTTTTATTAAAAAAGAATCAGTATGAACAAATTATTTAGCCTTTCTCTTTAAAGGTCTGATGAGGATTTGACTCGTGTTATACAATCTTTTCGTTTTGAAGAAATGCATATCGTGGAACTGAATACGGAGGTAGAAGTTTTACCGAGCAGTCAACCTAGCGATTGTCACATTATTAACGAGATAATGTAAGTTTTTTCTTATGTTTAGTTTTTTTTCGAGGAAGAAGACAATGTATTTTCATCAATTTATTAAATGATATAAATCATGTTTTTAGTATAATAACCATCTTAAACTACAGAATATACAAACTAACATTATTGGTTACAAATATATATATATATATATACACACACGAACAAAACATCATACTATACAACGAGTATGCACAACCGGAAAACGGCTTTTTATTTGTCTGAATATCATTTCGTCGTTTCGTTGAGTGTGACATTGGCCTAATAATTTCTTAAAAAATTATAAATTTCTTACCACATGACATATGAATGAGAAATGAAAGGCAGTACATCCCACAAGTATTACTAAAATATCCTTGTAGCCGGAAGGAATTCCATACAATTTCGGAGATAAGCATCTGCTCGAGAAATTTTACAATAACAGGGTTACTCCATGGTTCAGTGCAAACCAACGAATCCCTTCTCTACCAATAACATCTGTGTTCACAATAAGACTACTGCAATCTCTCGTTGGCAATTTCAATGTTTCATTCTTCCCAAACACACCGAGAAATTTGGAACGTGTGATTCGTTCACTATTCATTACTCTCTGAAGTGTATTCACGTCCATTTTAAAAGTCAGTTACAACGCACCTAAATCTATGTACTTCTATTATGGCTTGTGACTCGAGGTACACTCGTACACTAATAGGCGTGTCTATCGGCTTGATGAATTCCAATTTGACTGAGATGATTCCACTCTGTTGTGGACTTAAGTGTGTACTTACACTAGCAGATAAGTCAGGTGTGATGTCAAACGGATAAAAGTTAAATTGATCGATGAATTCTTTCTGCTTTACCCCAATCCCGAGCTCATCACAATCACCTGCAATATGGGACAGATTACTATATGCTCTCGCGCAAAGCGGGAACACAGCGTCTGATGAGTAGTCTGTATCCAATGTTCTTCCCAACGCAACGCCATTAACGTGTAGAGTTATATTTTTAAGGCCGAAATTCTCGAATTTAAAGGCATTCTTTTTATATTTTCCATTCACCGAATTGTGTTCTTGCGTTCCATTTAATATCCTTTTAGGTAGATTTCGCAGGGCGATGTTTTCTATCTGTTTCGATGCCAACCCTGCAGGCACCATGTATAGTTTGACCTATACTCTGTTAATTGGGTATTTTACTGTGGCGTGTAGTAAATTTTTCTCAATTTCTATTTGTTTTGGTGAACTTAATTTCACTCGCCTTACGCGGAGGTATGTCTCCATAATGTGAACCACAACGGGTTTTGCTCCCTCTTCTTGATCAGTTTCCAGATTTAAACAGATCTCAGGATTCGTGCGGGTGAGCTTTATTTTCATATCCACCCCATTCACAGGCAATTTCTCCTGGAATGTGAAATCTGTATGCAGGCGTCCAAAACACTCATATATCTTCTTTTTAGAATTTTAAAATTTGTCCTTTACACTACTTTCGTCTTTAGCTTGATAATATCCCTTGGCACTTAAAAAGGAGGTATCCTTCGCTTCTTTGGAAAAGTTCAGCACATTTTCCAGATAAGCTGGTGGGTGGTAGTACCCCGTTCCTGCCGATATGTTGATCTGATTTAAATATACATCGCACTAGTTGAATACGGAGTGGAAAATGTTTGCGTCAGGGTATACAACATACTTGTCATCACAGTCCGTTCCATCAGAATGGGCTGTACGTAGTTTTGTGTACATGTGCACACTGCTTGGGTCAAAAAAGTAAGGGCCTGAGCTGGGTATCACGAATTCTATAGGGGAACCTCGGGGAACTAATTGTGTTTAAAGGGTTAATTGTAATAAAGTCACTGTGTTCAATAGAAACTTGAGTTAGGGGCATGTCAAAGAGGGGCAGCTCCAATTTACAATATTGTGTACTACACGGATGAATGAAGCGTGCCATGACGAGCCAGAAAGAGTGTCACCTCTCTAGACAAGTAGTAAGCAAACTATGATTCATGACATCAATGTCCTTAGCTTATATCAGTCAAAAAAATGGTCAACCATAGGTTTCATTCGCGTAGAACACTTCTTTTTTCTATCCTTTTACGTTTAATGCCATGTGGTGGTATTCCCTTCTTCCGGACAGTCCTCTTCTTCTTCCCACCACCAGGCATTTTTCTCTTTGCATCTTTGAAGATTTCGTCCCGTGTACGCTTTAAGTGTTTTTTTAGAGCTTCGTTAGGTTTAGCATCAGCCAATATGTCTTCTGCCGTGTTAGGACCTGCTTGAAGCGCTTTCCTCTCGCGGTATCTGGCACCCCTCTTCTGCAAAGGGAGAGCCATTCGTAGTATGGTTGAAGAAAATGGATCCAAGTCCACTACCACGCTGGTATCTCACACCTCGATAGACCGTGAAAGGCTTTCTGTCCATTATAACTCAGTGCGTCGAAAGTGCAGCTTCACTGTTAAGCTCCCATCACCGAATGGGAAATTTTTTCCCTTAATCGTTCTTATATATATATTGAGATATTGGTTATTAGATTACACTAGGGAACAACATTTTTGTTTCTTGAAAACTAGTTGGTGTTTCTTATAGAACTTTTGATGCTGATTCCAAATATGGTTTCAGAATGTTTCTATCACCCACAGTTTTCGAGAAAATAATATTTCCATTTACTCAGAGTTTTCCCAAAATATTAGTTAAAATTAAGTGTACTAATTTAATTTTACTTTCTTTTTTTTCCAGGTTAACTATATTTAATAGTATTTTTTGCATTAAAAAAATATAGCTATTTAAACAAACAGATTTTTAATAAAAAGAAATTTTTTTTTCAAGTTTGGCTCAAATTTTAAAATTTTTCATAGTAGAAAAAATTGGTTTTTCATTCCAAAAAGTTTTCCGTGATTTCAATAATTTTCCGCCAGCATGAATCGAAACTGTATTAATCCCAGAGATACATTTTGCTACGTATGTGGAGAACTGACCATAATGGCACAGAGGAAGACGATGACCCCACTCGTGAAGAAGGCTTACGAACTTTATTTTGAATGCAAGGTAGGCGACCAAGACAAATCCTGGGCACCTCATATCTCATGCATTTCCTGTGCCGTCACTCTTAGGGGTTGGATTAAAGGTACCGCAAATCTATGCCATTTGCCATACCAATGATTTGGAGAGAGCCCAAGGATCACCTATCGGATTGCTATTTTTGCATGACTAACGTTTCAGGATTCTCTGCCAAAAATAAACATAAAATTCAATACCCAAATCTTGCATCTGCCATGAGACCAGTACTACATGATGATGATAACCCAATTCCGACTCCTCCAAAGTCATGGACACTGGATGAAGAGTCTGAAGTTGAACCAATGGAAATTGATGACACTAAAGATACAGACTCTCAGCAACCTGAATCAAATAAACCACGTATGATAACGCAGGTTATGCTGAATGATCTCGTGAGGGATTTGGACCTTCCGAAAAAGAAAGCGGAATTATTGGGCTCTAGGTTACGTGAATGGAATTTGCTGGCAAAAGATACAAGCATATCGGCGTTCCGCACTCGCCAAAAAGATCTGATGCAGTATTTCTCCTCGTCAGGTGGTTTATGCTACTGTAATAATGTAAATGGACTGCTGTTAGCTCTCGGTCATGAGCACAAATGTGAAGATTGGCGTTTATTTATTGACTCTTCGAAGCTAAGCCTCAAGGTTGTACTACTTCACAATGGAAATAAATACCCTTCCATTCCTGTAGGGCACGCTGTCCACATGAAGGAATCTTACGAAAATATGAAACACATCCTTCAGCAGATTAATTATGACCAGTTTCGTTGGTATATATGTGGGGATTTAAAAGTCGTCGCGCTTCTTCTGGGAATGCAGCTCGGTTATACGAAGTTCTGCTGCTTCCTTTGTGAATGGGACAGCAGAGCCAGAGATTCGCATTATTTTGTAAAGGATTGGCCACTTCGTCAAAAATGTATCCCAGGACTGAAGAATGTGTCTCATGAACCCTTAGTTGACCCCAAGAAAATATACTTACCGCCACTTCACATCAAACTTGGCATCATGAAAAATTTTGTCAAAGCAATGAACAAGGAAGATGAGGCATTCAAATATTTGAAGAAAAAGTTTTCACGACTTAGCGATGCAAAGATAAAAGAAGGGATCTTTGTTGGTCCCCAAATCAGAGAGCTCATGAAAGATCAAAAGTTTGATGATGCCTTGAGAGGAAAAGAAAAAGCGGCATGGGAGGCCATGAAGAATGTTGTCACAAATTTTCTAGGGAACATCAAAGCCTCTAACTATGAAAAAATAGTGCAGGCCATGATTGAAGCATAGAGGTTATTGGGATGTAATGTCACTAAAAATCCATTTCTTGCACTCCCATTTAGATTTCTTCCCTGAAAACCTCGGCGACGTAAGCGATGAGCATGGAGAAAGGTTCCACCAAGATATAGCTACTATGGAGAAACGCTACCAAGGGAGGTGGGATCCGGCAATGTTAGCTGATTACTGGACATTGATGCGAGAAGCTCCTAATGAAAACTAAGAGAAAATCAGTGACAAAGAAGTTTTAAGAAGAATATTTTAAATGCCAATCTGCCACTAATATAATTTTTATGAAGTATTTTTACTAACTTCTATACACTTTTTTAATAAATATTAAAATACAAATTTCTCAGTAACCTTGGGTGATAGAGACATTCTACGGCTATATTCGGAATCAGCTGAAAAAATCCTATAAGACCGACCTGTTCACGTCCAGAAACAAAAAAAAGTTAAAATTTGTTCTCCAGTGTTAGTTGCGACATTCACATAATGGGTCTGTCATATGTAATACTTAAGCTCTTCCCTCTATGGTTGGGACTGTGATTAAAGCGTAGCAGGCGTGCCTCTGTATCCTCAACAAGCTGTTGCTCCACTATATTGCTGTAAATATAGCACATGTCTGGGGGTGTATAGCCAGGAATCAATTTTTCTAAGTTCATCTGATACATTAGGCTGGACAAGTCATGTTGTACCTCGTGAAAGGTATTTCTTTGGAAAGCTGATCGATAGCGCCCTTCGGTTATAATTTTGAACAGCTCTTTGTCTTTAATATTTCTGTTAGCCTTTGATTTTAGGATTAGAGTATGTGCAGTTTTCTTTGTTTAAGATTTCGTATACTAAATCAGCAGTAAGATTTGAGTTTTTTAAACTTACGTTTACGTCGCTCAACATCCTCAGCCGCACCATAACGCCCGGACTTAGTGTTACTACTTACTGTAATACCGTGCATCCTCAGTCCGAGCGATACGTATAATTTCATCCCGAGTTACCCCGGCTTTTTCACACTCATCAATGTCTCTAAGAATCGTAAAAACGGGATCTTTATAATCAATATTTAAAAAGAGGGTTTCCAGCTGAATTTCGCATATCCCCACCTCATACGAATCACGACCCAATTCAATGGGTCTATGGAGTTCTGTTACAAAGTTGACCAGGGTGTTGTCAGGATGTACAAAGAGGGACGAGGAGGACGGTAGTGTGACGTAGAAATGGATAGGCGCCATGTTGCATACTACTTAAGCTTCATTATTGCATCAGCTTTTATATGGGTGTGAAGCTTTCTGGGTACCCTAGCCATTTCACTAGGTACATCGTTCTCTTTCCTGAACCTTTGCTTCCTAAAATTTTCTCAATTTTAAACACATTTTTCCTAAATTAAATGTCACTTTCTGCAACTCGTCGCGGAAAAGGCTCCTGCGATTTCTTCCCCATTCAAATCTTCAACGTAATACAACATTATCTCGCCTTTAGGTCTCATAGCCCTAACTTTAAAAATCTCACGTGTCCATCCTTGCTCAAATCCCTTCGCGAATTTATTTCCCGAACGACACAGCCTTACATAATCAGTGTAAGAGTGTGGTGGTGGTGTTCCATCTCTTCTCACATCAGGCTCTGGGCGCGTACCTTTTTCTAAAATTTCATGAGGTGTTGTCCAAATAGTGCGATGGTGTGACCGGTTGTATGATGAGGCCAATGATTCCAGAATGTCTGTATATTTGTATGTGTTTTTATGTGTAAAATAGTGGTGTATGCGTTCCTTTATGGTACGTTAAACTCTTTCAGCTAAAGATGCCTTATGTATAGAATTGGTAGTGTAGTAGCTGATATTAAACTCTGTCAACATGTTCTGAAAAGGTCGCCCTATAAATTCTTTCCCCATATCCGTACAAAAATAGCCAGGAACCCTGTTGTCTTTCAACATCAACGTTTTGGTGGCTTCAGCAACTGTTTCAGGCGATTTATTTTTCAGAGGAATTAGCCACAGATATCTAGAGAATACATCTATTATGAATAGGATGTAGCGGTAACCATCGTTATACACTGAATATCTTTGTATGTCTGTTAAATCTGCTTGCGAAATAGAGTCAATCAAAGCAGCTGTTGTCTTGGCTGTTTGTAAACCTTTTTCTCACAGGCTTATGAAGTGTATGAGCATCCTGCTCCCGCTCAAACCTCTCAACATCTTTTTTCCCTACTCCATCATTGTAAACACTTCTGTACAGTCTATCTACGCCTCCGTAGGAGACTGAGCTAGAAATGTCATAATAACGTCTTCTTAATATGTTAGCCATTTGCGTATTTTAGAGGCACGTGGGTAGGGTGCCTCAACCTTCTACGTCTTACCGCACAACCCCTACAATAGTACCTTCCTCAAATATACCCCCATATTCCTGTTCAATTCCCGGTACATCCTCCACAACAGCAGCAGCTTCTCGTTCTGTAGAGAATGGTATAACATTCGAGTTGGTGCGCCCCGCTATCCCTACCCCAGCCTTGACTAGAAATCGGTATATAGTCAGGGTTGATCCTAGATCCATGTATAGCAATAGTGTTGAACACGGACCACAGCGCATATTGAACGTATTGTACAGTTTGTCCTACAGAACCGCGAAAACGTGAAGTCAGGACGAGGCTGTCCTTCGGGTTCGGGTCAGATGATGGAGATGTAGATGATTTTTGGGTAGTAATACCATTCAGACGCTTTGCAGCTGTAGTTATAGAGTATATATTAGGCCGTATAATGCAGGTCTCTGAAAGTAGAACAGCCTTCAATATGGACAGTTTCACGGTAAATATTGACCATGTATTCCGTGTTGCGGGTCATAGTGTCACACCTTATACTCTTAACTTCAATTCTCAGGCGATTTGCAGACGGCATACAAAAGCCGATCGAGGTTGCGGTTTTATACCAGTAGTCTTAGCTCATAAGTTTACTGTACTAAATACACGGACCAAAAAATTTGGTTGCCTACGGTAGTGAAGCGTGCCCGTAAACTAGCTGTAGACTGTAAACTTGAGTTTCACTGTAATATGCGTCCTGAAGAGCTGAGAAGGGTAGAACAGGAAATGAATGTTCGTGTAGTTGTATTTGGAATGGATGAATGTCGTAGGACTGTATGTTTTTAAAATCTGTGTGAGCGATCGTACAAGACCCCTACTTATTTTAGGGCTGTCAGGGACAACGTATCTCCCCATCCATATTATAAGAGACCTTTTCGCGAGTTATTATAAAAGTCGAAAATATGGACGACATCATGATTTGTGTTAGGGGTGTATCGAGTTTGCGGATGATATAGTGAAACATTGTAAAGATTGCCACATGGTATGTGAGCAGTGTAAAAGCTCCAATTGTGAAAGCCGTGTACAGTAGTTGAAGCTGAGAAGAGGGATTGTGATGTGTGTAGACGCACATTTTTCAATAATAACTGTTTTAAGCTCCATAAGTCATTTGGCACGTGCAGAAATGAGAATCTGTGAATGTGGTATGTTTCACTTGATGGATAATTGGGGAAAATTCACGCATAAATGTGATCTAATTCACTGTTCTACATGCCATGAGAAATACAAGGCAGTTGGAGTAAAGCATGTTTGTTATATGAAAGACGCTAAGCCTAAAAGTAAACCTTGTATAACTGTGTACTACGATATACAAACATACACGAAGGCTGAAACCAAAGAGGTTATTCCACATTTACTTGTAAGCCAGACTATCTTTGATGAGTGTATGGAGATCGAGTGTGATGAGTGTCACAAATGTGGTAAACGGACAAACATTTTTAAATCGATTGCCCATGATAGCCCTATGAAACTCTTTGTGTCCTCTATTGTCAAGTTAGCGGACAAGTTAAAAAAAATATATATTCTTTCCCATAACAGGGCAAAATTTGACGCACAGTTCCTTTATAAGGAGTTGCTTGAGCACGAGTCATCTGAGATATTTACAGGTGATCCCTTGAAAAGAGGAAACAAACTTATACAGATGCAAATAAGAGGTAACGTACAATTTAAAGACACTTTATTATTCACACCTTGTAAATTAGCAAAGCTACCCAAGGTGATGAGCGTAGCCGCTGACGTTTCAAAAGGATATTTCCCTTACACATTCCTCACTAGCGAAACTTTAAATTACGTAGGACTACCTCCACCCAAACATTACTTTAACTATGAATGTATGAGTACAGATGAACGTGAAGATTTTTACCGCTATTACAACCGTTTTAATGAATATAATCCTTATAATATAGCTGATGAATGTGAGCGTAATTGCATGAATGATATGCGCGTGCTTAGAATATGTTTTCAGGCCTTTAGAAGGATGTACATAGACCGTTTCAACTGCGATCCGCTGCAAGTCGCAACCACGATCGCCTCATTATGCTTTACAGTGTTCAAGAACAATTTCATGCCTAAAGACACTTCAGCCGTCATTCACAGAAACATTCCTCGCAGTTATGGGCAGGTCGTGAGATCGAGTTCGGGCAAGGACTTTGTAATTTCTGACCTCCCGTTGCGGAGCTACGGACGTTATAAGATGTGCAAACAACAAATCCCTACTTGTGTGTAATTCGATAGATGGCAGCACTGGTGGTAGTTTCGGTTAATCCTCAGTTTTTTCTTTCAGTTGGTTCTGATCTCTGGGACGAGACACTGTGTTGCGCTAAGGTGAACAATCAAAATGAATTAACAGTTCACACCGCTGAATACGCTGATATCCATTTCATTTATGAATTCTGTGATGGTAACAGCAGAGCGGCAGTTGAGGAATATCGATGACGTTTTCCGAACCACCGAATACCGAACAGGCAAGTTGTTTAGTGACACACACCAGAGATTAAGGGAAACAAGGACAATTGTCCCACGTAACGAAGAACGTGTAGCACGACGGCTCGTTGCTGTGGAAGAGTGCATACTGGACCTAGTACAACGTAGCCGAACTACCAGTGTTCGAAGGATTTCTAGACGAATTGGTGAATCCACATCGCGTGTATGGCGAACCATACATGATGAGGGTTTGTATCCCTATCATTTGCAATGTATGCAAGCTCCTCAACCTGATGATTACGATAGACGTATTCAATTTTGCCAGTGGATGGTTATGCATCGCCAAATTCTTAATCGCATAATGTTTAGTGATGAAGTACATTTCATTCGGGATAGAATTAATAATAAAAGAAATTCCCACTTGTGGTCCGCCGATAATCCCCACGGTATCGTTGAAGGAAACTTTCAACATCGATTCTCGGTGAATGTTTTGTGGGTTGTAATTGGAGCTCAGCTGATTTATTGGCCCGTTCGTTTTGGAGCAATGATTAAATACTGATATTTATCTGAACTTCCTGAAGAACGAATTGCCGCTTTTGATGGAGGACGTGCCCTTAGAGACAAGGGGCAGGATGCTCTTTCAGCACGATGGGGCTCCACCACATTTTGGTTGTCATGTTACGGATTACTTGAATCAGCGGTACGGGAATCGTTGGATTGGTCGTGCTGGTCCAATATCGTGCCCCCCCCAAGATCTCTGGACCTAACCCCGTTAGGTTTCTTTTTATGGGGCCTTATGAAAGAGATGGTCTACAAGACCAAAGTACAAACGAGAGAGGAACTCTTGCGTCGGATTATGGATGCCGCTGCTTACAATGAGCAGTGGACTCTTGTTTGGAACGAGGCGGACATTTTGAACATTTATAAGGTGTATCTCTTAAAATGTAGCAACAAATACATCAGATTAATCTCTCGTTTATTTTTTCGGTGCACCTTAAAAAGTCCGTAGCTCCGCAACGGTTGGAAATAGCACCTATGTTGTATTAACTATTTTACTCAATATCACCTCATAAATTATCCCCCAAAGTATGGGAGACCGGTTGTGAAATACCATATATATATACATATACACACACATATATATATATAATATATATATATCTATATATATATGTTATATATATATATATATATATATATATATATATATATATATATATATATATATATATATATATACACGTACACATTTTAACTGCAAACGACACACAGTATATACAATGTAAAGAATTACGCTTTTTAGAAGAGTGTCCTCTTGTGCGGACACTTTTCTAAGAAGCGTCGTTCTTTACATTTTATATATATATATATATATAACGTAAGTATACATATCATTTGGTGTACATATCGTAATCTTTCAATTTTATTTTTCAACTTCTGTACTTCAAAAGTAATTTTTTACACAAAAGCTCATTTTCAGTTTTCATAAATCAGTATTTTACAATTTATAATTTAGAATATTTAGAATTTTAATTAAAAATGTTTTGTTGGAAATGAATTTAATTTTTTTCAGTTGTTTGTAGTTCCATTTTTAAAATTTATATAAACATATTAAAAATAATTTCGTTGTTCGAATGAAAAAGATGTTGTTTTAAAAGGTGAAATTTTATTTCCAAGATGAGTACAGTTACACTGGCCAACAAGTACTTTTCATGATATAATTATGGGTGGGCTAGATAGCTGTTCTAAAGCTGTTTTCGGTTTTTCTCTAGCACGTCTAGTTTTCGAGATGAGACCGATCGTAATATATATAATAATTATATATAGGTATATATATATAATATAATACTATATACAGTGTATATAATATGCATATAACTATATATAATATAATATAAAATACTATATACACAGTATATAATATGCGTCCTTTATATAATAACATATATAATATACATATAACTATATATAATATAATATATAATACGATATACACAATATATAATGTGTCCTTTATACATGTAGCGAAGTATTTTGTCGTTTCAGCTTAGGTGTAGGTTTTTGCTTTACCGTTTCTGTACCCTCATGTATGGCATTTTGTCGTTTCAACTTAGGCTTTCCGCAGGTTGTCTTGTGGTATTTTAGTTGAGAGCAGTTGCTGGCCACAAATTTGCAAACGTTGCACATGTACACCTTTTTATTCTTTGGCGTAATAGTCACATGTCTAGTTGTGTGTTGTGTGTTGTTTTGTGTCGCCCACTTACACATTTTATTATTTTAGGTGATTTACATCAACCCACTCATCGATCATTATGCCTCGAAAGTGTGAAAATCACCCCGACAATTTTTGTTACGTGTGCGGCTCGTTCGCGTCTAAATCACAACGGCGTACAATCACGATGGATCTCTAGAAAACTTACCGGTTATACTTCGTCTGTCCACTAGGCGACCAAGATAAGGCGTGGGCGCCACATGTTATCTATACCGCTTGTTCGAATGGATTACGTGACTGGTTGAACCAAAGGATAAAGTCGACGCCGTTCGCTATACCCATGATATGGAGGGAGCCGAGAGACCATCATGGCGATTGTTACTTTTGCAATGTTAACATAACTGGATTCTCCGTGAAGAACAAGCATAACATCGTTTATTCGAACGTAGACTCCGCGATCAGACCGATCCCTCACGATGACACGATGCCGATTCCAGTACCTCCACAGCATGGACTCGATTCTTTAGAAGACGAAAGGGAATCCGACGAAGGTGCGATTGGCGGAGATGCGGGATCTTCGGCCGATCTTGACTACACACCTGACGAAGAGCAATCGGAGCCGGAGAGGCTTACCCAAAACGAATTGAATGACCTCATTTCGCCCACTCCGTTCATCTAAAGGAGACGTACGATAACATGAATATACTAATCGAAGCAATCCAATACAGCACTCATCAATGGAATATCTGTGGTGATTTCAAAGTCATTGGCATGTTAATGGACATGCAAGGAGGGTTCACGAAATACTGTTGTTTCCTATGCCTATGGGACAGCCGTGCTACCGCGGATCATTACAGACGTGACTGGCATCAAAGAAGCACATACGAGCCAGGAACGGGCAGTGTCCAGTGTGTTCCTTTAGTTGATCCAAAGAAGATCTTCCTGCCACCTCTCCACATTAAGCTCAGCTTAATAAAAAATTTTGTGAAAGAGATGGGTAAGGCGAATTCGAAAGGGTTTCGATACCTTGTTGAGAAATTTGCAAACATCAGTGCCGCGAAATTGAAGGAGGGAATCTTTGTGCGGCCCCAAATCAGGGAGGTTCTGCAGGATGAAGGCTTTGAAGAAATCCTCAATGCCTTAGAACTAAAAGCATGGCAGGCTTTCAAATGGATTTGTGGCAACTTCTCGGGTAACCACAAGTCTCCCGCATACAAAGATGGAGTTCAGAAACTGCTCGATGAGCTGTCGCATGTCCTTGAACATACATTTTTTACATTCGCATCTACATTTCTTTCCAGAAAACCTTGGTGCGGTGAGTGACGAACAGGGGAACCGTTTCTATCAAGCCATCCAGTCAATGGAAAATCGTTACCAAGGTTTGTGGAACGAAAGAATGCTGGCAGACTGCTGCTGGATGTTGTACCGCGACGATCCGGACAAGGTTTACAAAAGAAAATCGTACTCGCAACGTTTTTCGGTTGGTCTACATTTCTTTTTATGAATAAAGTTGTACTTTTACGATAAATTGTGCTGAAATTAACACCAGTCATATTTCGGTAACTAGATGTGCTAGAGAAAAACCGAAAATAGATTTGGAATCAGCGTACAAACCTTGTCTAGAAGAGTGTGTATACATCTTTGATGAGAGAAAAAAGTTCGATTTTGTCGACCAGTGTTGTTATTATTAAGAATTTCTGCGAAGCATAAATTTTTATTTGAAATCGGTCAAATTATTATTATTTATTCCCACAATTTTTGACCATAGGTCAGTGAATTAACTTCAAAAATACTGCGCGCACGAGCAAAACTGATAGAAGTGAAAATATTCTACTTTAAACATAAGCTACTAATTTTATTTTCAAATAGTATTATCGTATTGGTGATAATTTCTAAAATCATGGCTTTTGAACCAATCATGATGAAACTTGACAGGATTGTTCACAGAGGAATATTCTTCGGAATGATTGTCATTTCAGCCAAATTCCTTAATATACCAACTCAGGGCATCCCTTGAAATTGCGAAAAACGTCACAAAGAACGCAAAAAAAAATCTTGAAATATTTTCCATCCATTTTAGATATACTCCTCTACTTCTCAGAAAATCATCTGGTATGTCTCCTTTGCTCACTTTATGACACATTTCCTTTTCAAGGTGACTTCACACACTCCATATTTTCTCTAATGATTGCTCGTATTACAATATCTATTTTAATTATATAGACGTGTGGGGTGTTTTCGAAAGGGCGTACAGAGCCCTAAAACATTAGCATGTTTAACATTTAAAATATTCGTTTATAAACCCATCAGCTTCAATTATACGTTTTGTGAATTACTATGTAACATAAAATAAAAATCAATAAAGACTGGAAATGTTAAACTCACCAAAAAAACGTACAGAACAAATTTTAGATAAAAATTATTTCTCTTTCGGATGACACTTATTTTTTGAATGTACACTATAGTTTTTGAGTTGCATTTAAATAAACACGAGTCGAAAACAAAAGATTTGAAAAATGTTCATCGAGTGTTCATTACAGAATTCACTTGACCGGTATATACTATACCAGAATAAAGCTCTTCCAAAGTTGTACCAGATACAGTTATTTAAATTTAGAATATTATTTTAAAAAAGAAGAAACTACTCAAAAATCAATTTTGAAAATAGAAATGGTTCTAAAATAAAAATTTCTTGACATAATTAATTTATTTTTATATTGTTATTTAGACGATTTAGATCTGCATATATTTAAAAATTTCAAGTTTTTACCACTTTTAGATTTTATGTGAGGATTTAATGAACAACATCTATACGTTATATTTTGCGCGCTCAGCTCAGAACAGAATTTTCGGAAATTACGCTGGGTACAAACGCTCATAGACAGTTAACCACAAAAGTCACAACGTCCATATATATACAGGGTGTCCCAGAATTAACTATTTCAATGAAATCGGACAAATTTTTTAAAACCACACTTTTATTTTTTTATATTGTTAATATGTGTATAAAAATTTCATCATAATTTTTCATAATTTTTTTCATAATTTTATTTTCATAATTTTTTCATTATCTGGTCCAATGAAAGACCGTCTGAAGTCATAGAATGGCAAAGAGACTCTCCAAAAGTTAACGTGTGGCTTGGAATGACCAAATCCAAAATTTATGGCCCATTCTTCTTTGCGGAAGCAACTGTAACAGGTACCGTCTACCTTGATATGCTTCAGCAGTTTCTCGAACCACAGCTTCTTGATGATGGCATTCTTGATAATGTTGTGTTTCAACAAGATGGAGCACCATAAATTTTGGATTTGGTCATTCCAAGCCACACGTTAACTTTTGGAGAGTCTCTTTGCCATTCTATGACTTCAGACGGTCTTTCATTGGACCAGATAATGAAAAAATCATGAAAATAAAATTATGAAAAAAATTTAGAAATTTATACATTTTTAACACATATTAAACATGATAAACATAAATAAAGTGTGTTTTTAAAAAATTTGTTCGATTTCATTGAAATAGATAGTTAATTCTGGGCACCCTGTATACCATTATAATGGTTGAGAATTTACTATAATGTAGAATTAGTTCAAAACAATAATTTTTAATTTCTAAAGGCTTAATAGTAAAGAAAACGTAAATTCCTATAAAATATGAAATCTTTGAATTTCATATCAGTCTGTTGGAAATCTCCTTTATATATGGTATGAAATTCGTTTATTTATCTTACATATAGGTTGTTCTGGTCAGAATTGAAGAACAATATTCGTATGGACTTTAAGTGTTAGACGTTTTTCAGTATAAGTTGAATTTTACGAGAAAATTCCCTAGCTGAGTTCAGTTTGTTTATATACAGTACCATATTGAAGACGAGGGAAATCTATATCAAATGATATACATTATAATTTCGGGGGTTAGAATCCCTCACTAATATTATCCGAAAGAATATATGTCTCAAATTGTGTTGTTTTAAACAGTCGAGAACACGCTTACTATAAGTAGTAGGTGATAGAAATTTATACGTAATAGTGAAACATATCTCATCCGAATTTGTCAGATGCCATGAAATTCTGTAGAATATTTTATTTTCAAGTACATAAAAAGTGAAGGTCCGTAGTGAAATGGGTTCTCCGTAAATTTTAAAAAAAAAGTGCATAATTAAAACTTGAAAATTTTCTTTTAATCTTATTGTTTATGTATATTGTCAGTGAAAATTGTTTTTTATACCTAATAAAGTCTTAGTTTCCATGATAATAGAACAGCGTTGCTAGAAAACAAAGTTTCTCTCCAATATTATTGAACGAAAATATTTTTTAAATCTTGAAAGTCAATTTTTTACAAAGAAATATATTATATAGAATTTTACACTTTACGTTTGTGTACGTTTAAATATAATTTTCTTTGAGAGGAAAGTAAACGTTTCTAAGTTTTTATGTATGACTGGTATAAATTGGTAACCTCTCAAACACTTGCATTCATAACTTAAGAGTTAGCTATATATTTTCTAAAAAGACTGGTTGTTTAAAGATTATATTTGGGGAGTTCCAGGACAAGTGAACCAGTGCCAAATACCATCAAGTCTTAGATTTTGGTAAAAATTGGTACTGGGAGTAGTTTTTACCCAAAAACATGATTCTCCAAATATTAACGTCATCTGATCCATAGGTCAAAAGTTATGACCAAGGGTATTTTGAGGTCAGCCGTTGACCTAACTATTTTTTATCTGCTATAGCTCCGCTGTTATTGGTCATAATCCTATAAAAGTACATATATTTAGAATCAGAATTTCATACAGATTCCAAATATACCACTTTTATTGATGTAAGTTAATAATTGAAAATGTGACCTTAATGTGACCTCTCGGATACTTGCTGACAAAATAATCTTTCAATGAAAAATGTTGGCCTATCATTTTTCTATCAGTCTCAGTTAAAAAAGTTTGTTTATATAACTTCTCGTTAGTGGAAACTTAGTTTGAAAAGACACTAAATCCAAGTTTTATGGGCGCAATTCATAATTATTCTGTTTATAACTATACAATTTAAGAATAAACCTATAAAAATAGGATGCTTTTTTCATTCCATCATAGCCAAAAGGCCCTTCGATGACTTAAATGGCAGTCGTTATGGAGCACTTGTCTTGAGAACTGTTCTATATCTTTTCTTGAAAAAGTGTACTTAATCCGTATTCTAGGAAGTAGACTCGGTTGAATTTAACCAAGAATATGATAATTAAAACCCACTCTAATAGAAACAGTTTATTTCCACAACAGTTTCGATGCCCACTGGCATCCTCTTCGGGTAGATACAGAAAAACGAATGAACCAAAAACAAGAGGGAAAAGTCCAGGGACCATTAAGAAATTCACACCTACTGTAGGTTAGATCCCGTTCTCACGACACTGAAAGGGCATTTTTATTAAAGGGACCTGCTTATAAGTATATTCGCACAAATTTAAAACTATCTTCTTGTTCTATACATACAGATTCTATTATTTTTGACATAATTACTGCATTTATTACTGCATTTACGTTTTTTAACATTTATTATTATTACCTTTACACTAATTACTACATTTATTTTATTACCTTTATTATTACATATATTGCATTTAAATTTATTTCCACGTTTATTACCTCAATTATCACATTTACATTTACGTTTATTATTCCATTTATATTTTACCGAAAAAAAAAAATAAAAAAAAATAAAAAAAAAATAAAACGAATGAACCAAAAGCGAGTAAGGAAACAATCCAGAGACCTTTAAGAAATTCACACTTAGGTTAGAACCCGTTCACCCGACGCCGTAAGGGATTTTTTGACCAAGAATCTCATTAAAGGATCCAACTTAAAGGTACCTTCGCACAAATTAAATTATCTTCTTGTTCTATACACACAGATTCTATTATTTTTCTTTTGATATAATTGTTGTGGAAATAAACTCTGTCTATTAGAGTGGGTTTTAATTATCATATTTTGACCTTCACGTAGAAAAAAAGTGAATTTTTTTTGCATTAACCAAGAATATGTTTGTCTGCAATACGACATTTGTCTGTTTAAATGGTTGTCCAAGAAATAAGACATGAATTTAATGTTTGTATTGTGTAATGCCATTATTATTTTCATTATCATATAAAGTTAATTAATATGACTAACGCATTCGAATTACCACTATAATATTTGTGTGACCTTCAGATGATTTTGTATACCTTTTCATAAAGTGTACGTACTAAATTATTACAAATGAATACAAAGGAATACAAAGGATGGTAGATAGTAGATAGTATTTTTCCAGATTTTATGTGCACAGAGAATAAAGGGTATCTTTTCCAAAATGCAAATGCTTTACCATATTCCAAATGACGGCGAACATAAGCACACCGGACAAAAAATTAGTCACCCCTAATAGTACCGATAGTAGGAAGTTCAAGGTCACACAGAGGGCGCTGATGTAGCATTGGTAAGTGACAAGTAGCGGTGACGTAGCACACAGGATCAGATCTGTTTCGTGAGGTGGTGAAGAACAAAGTGTGTGTTGGATATAGTCTGCAAAATGGGTCGTGAGGCAGACGTTACTCAGTGGCAAAAAGGAGCCATCGTGTTTGGCAGAGCCCACGGACACAAAATGTCTGAAGTAGCCCAATTTGTTGGTGTGTCAACGCGTACTGTCCAGCGAGTTTATAAAGAGTGGTGTAGTTCGCAATCAACTGACAATCGACGGCGTAACTGTGGCCGGAAAATTCTCGACAATAGGGGCCGCCGCCATGTTTCTCGTCTAGTAACTGCAAATCGTTTTCAAACCAGAGAAAATTGCTCCAAGAAACCAATGAGGTTCTCCAGCGACCAATTTCCGAACGGACATTGCGACGAGAACTGCATGCGATGGACATCTGGAGCAGGGTACCACGGAAGAGGCCGCTGTTAACAGCAAGTCACAAATTGGCACGTTATAAATGGGCTCAGAGGCACAAAAACTGGACTGCGGCAGATTGGAAACGTGTAATTTGGTCCGATGAGTCCCGTTTTTGTTTGTTCTCCAATGATGGGAGGCGACAAGTACATCGCAGGTCCAATGAAGCCTTTAATCCTGAATGCGTCGAAGGTGTTGTTCAGGCTGGAAACAGAAAGTGAAGCGCAGGAATAGACACCCACGGACTCTGGCGGAACTTCGGGACCGGCTGATGAACGAGTGGCAGCAAATCGATATTCAGTACATGCACAACCTCGTAGAGTCTCTGCCTCGCCGGATTCGTGCGGTTATCAAGGCCAGAGGCGCGGCGCCGTCACACGTTATTAGGTACATTCTGAGAGGGGTGACTAATTTTTTGTCCGGTGTGCTTATGTGACACGCCATCGGTGAGTGACCTTGAAAATGTAAAACGAGATTCTATATAGTATATTGTATACAATGCATGAAAAAACACCCTACTCGTATCCCCAATCGCCTTGGAGATAGGCCCAACATTCTGGATTTATTTCTCACTACTCATCCTTCATCTTACTCTGTCAAGCTTTTTTCTCCTTTGGGATCCTCCGACCAGAATCTTATATCTGTGACTTTGGCACTTTGGCGCTCACTAGGAGGCCCTTAGGCAGTACTTTTCTGATTTTCCATGGAATGATAACTGCTTCATATCTCCATAATACTTAATAATAAACTACTCTAGGATAAACTAATAATAAACTGTTATAATTAATCCTTCCCTTAACACATAACTCGGCCTGTGGAACGATGCGTTATTTCTCCTGAAGATGAAAAAAAAATCAACTGTGAGAGGACCACAATTTGTAATATAGAAATTGTAATATATGAACACAGGATTGTCGACGAAGAACTCAAGAACTAAATCTACAATAATTATCATCACAACATTTTAACATTAAAATTGTTTAATACTGAATATATATAAAAAAAAATTTCTGACCTTTCCTTTATGTACTTATTTTCAAAATCACTTATAACCTGCGTATTCATCTGTTATTTCTTCTTCGTACCCGTCTGAAACTTACGTCAAAAGTGAGAAAATCCCTTTGCTTTCGATGATAGAACGAGAAGTTTTCCTCTAAAATTACGATGACTCCACAGTTTTAACTGACGGAGTGTCCGACAGACAAGTGTTAAGAAAGTGTTAAGTGTCTCGGAATTATAAATAATTCAATATTGAATAACACTGATTACCTATTTGCCACTGTTTTGTGGCACCTGATTCCTTAGTTCTTATTGGAAATTATGATGCAGTTACAGTAGTTTTTCCCCATGTTTGAAAAGGAAACGTCGAAGGTCATCGAAAAAGAGATCGGGTATTCGACTCTCGATGATCGAATGATAGGGGCTATTTAACCTCCTTTGCAACATCAAAGAACATATTGATGGAGGGGAATTACAGATTCATATGGAATCCGAACCACGAGTCTTCACATAATCTGGACGTAGATAACGGTCCCCCTTCCAACTACTATCAGATCCACTGTCGCTTAACTTCACTGATTGAGAGGAAGCGGTATCTACAGGATGATTCATAAATGTCTTTCATAAATCGCAGATTGTATTCTTGAGACAAAAGTAAAGAAAAAAAGACCATATGAACATAGGTCGAGAAACCAGTAGGTTTCGACCTATAGCACGCGACAAAAAAAATGAGACTCCTAAAGGTCTTTTACATTTTATGCAAATACATAGTGTGATACAATTGCTTCATTACAGTAAATATGCGAAATAATTCCTATTTCTTGAAAGCATACCTCAGCACGTCGCACCAGTCACCAGTCGCGCCACTATTCCCTCACTTCTTCATACTCAATCATTTTCCTCCTTCAACTCTCTCTCCTCTATCCTATTTTGCGACGTGCTAAGGCATGCATTCAAGAAGTAGGAAAGAATTTCGAACATTTACTTTAATGACGCAAATGTATCACACTGTATTTGCATAAAATGTAAAAAATCTTTGGCGTTTCATTTTTCTGTCGGGTTTCTCGACCGATGTTTATATGGACTTTTTCCTTTACTTTTGTCTCAATAAAACCCCTGTGATTTATGAAACACATTTATAAATCACCCTGTATATACAGAGAATATATATATATAGAGGGTGTTTCATAAAATGTGGGACGCACTTTCAGGATGGATTCAGGACCTGAAAACAATGAAAAATGTTTATATAAACATATACCCGAAATCGATTTGTTTCCGAGTTACAGCCCGTTATGGGTTCCAGCAAGTATCCGCCTTACCTTTAAAAGAAGTGCTAAAAATGACCACCTTGCGCTTGAATACACCCCTGAACACGCCTCGTCATAGACTGCCTGACGTGACGCGTTCAAACATTCCAGGTATTGCTCGGATTTTCTGGCATCCTTGTTACCCCACAGGTAAAAATCGATTCAGGTCCGTAGAGCGAGCAGGCTACGCAATGGTTCCTCCACGGCCTATCCATTTATCATGGAAATGATCATCCAAATAGTCTCTGGCTACTCGACTAAAATGAGGAGGAGCGCCGTCATGCATAAACCACATACGACGTCGGACACCAAGAGGAACTTCATCTAGTAAATCGCTTAAATCATTCCTAAAAATATTGGAATAGGATTCTCCTGTTAATCTTCCAGGCAAAACAAAAAGACCGATTAAATTGTCGGCAATAAGTCCTGCCCATACATTAATACTAAATTGTTGTTGGTGCCTTGACTGGATGATGACATGCGGATTCTCATCGGCCCAGTAAGGAGTGTTGTGAAAATTGATCACGCCATTTCTTGTGAAGGCAGCCTCATCAGAAAACAACACGGAAGATAGAAAAAGAGGATCACGAGCACACTGCTGAAGGAACCAAGTACAAAAATTCTCCACACAGTTATGTATCTTATACCCTCTGCTGCTGCTATCTTTTGGGTGACTGACACCAGGATGTTCCTCCACGCGATTGAGGAGCCGCTCCTCCAACTCAACAGTTCTGGCGCTGATTGGTCTACTACAATCTGAAACTCGCTTGTTGAATGATCCTGTATCAACAAGACCCTCGTCTATTCTCTGAAAGGTCTTCTTCTCTGGCAGACAGCGATTCGAAAACCTTTCCGCATACAGACGTCTTGCAGCGGCCGCATTACACTCGGTAAGTCCATACATGAGATGCATGTCTGCCATTTCTCTGTTTGAATAAGCATCCATCCTCACTTCAAATGCACACTATCACTGAATAGCACAAAAACTTTTAAGGTTTTTTCTTCACTGGACTGCGCTTATTCAAGGTAAGAAGTTACGAATACGAACAGTGAAACAACGCGATGCACCTCCGACTGAGTGATGGCTCTACACTCAACGATATTGAAACATGTCATAGAGTGTACTAAACATTACAATCGGCAATGCCATACATGAAATAAGTCTCGTATACACTCACAAACATTGTCGGCAGGGAGTGGTTGTAAACAGTTTGCAAAAAGAATTGCTGGAACAAAAAACGGGCTGTAACTCGGAAACAAAGCGACTTCGGGCTTATGTTTATATAAGCTTTATTCATTGTTTTCAGGTCCTGAATTCATCCTGAAAGTGTGTCCCACATGTTATAAAACACCTGTGTGTATATATATATATATATATTATCAATATAATATATAATACAATATATATATATATATATATCGTAAAGAACGACGCTGTATAGGAGATATTCGCGCAAGACGAGAAAGAGAAAACAACAAATGAAAAAAATGAAGTACCACCTGGAATCGAACCCGGATCTTCGATTGCCGGTCAGACGCGATAAGCACTACACCATGGACTTCACTCTTCCAAATGCCGTAATTCCTCTACATACTGCAGAAACCAATGCCCAAGGGGCACTCCCGCATGCCGTAAATTATATACATTCAACTGCAAAAACACGCAGTATAAATAACGTAAAGAACGACGCAGTAAGGAGATATTCCGCGCAAGACGAGAAAGAGAAACACAAATGAACAAAATGAAGTACCACCGGGAATCGAACCCGGGATCTTCCGATTGCCGGTCAGACGCGATAACCACCTACACCATGGACTTCACTCTTCCAAATGCCGTAATTCCTCTACATACTCGCAGAAACCAATGCCCAAGGGGACCTCCCGCATGCCGTAACATTATATACATTCAACTGCAAAGAACACGCAGTATAAATAACGTAAAGAACGACGCTTGTATAGGAGATATTCCGCGCAAGACGAGAAAGAGAAAACAACAAATGAAAAAATGAAGTACCACCTGGGAATCGAACCCGGGATCTTCCGATTGCCGGTCAGACGCGATAACCACTACACCATGGACTTCACTCTTCCAAATGCCGTAATTCCTCTACATACTCGCAGAAACCAATGCCCAAGGGGCACCTCCCGCATGCCGTAACATTATATACATTCAACTGCAAAGAACACGCAGTATAAATAACGTAAAGAACGACGCTTGTATAGGAGATATTCCGCGCAAGACGAGAAAGAGAAAACAACAAATGAAAAAATGAAGTACCACCTGGGAATCGAACCCGGGATCTTCCGATTGCCGGTCAGACGCGATAACCACTACACCATGGACTTCACTCTTCCAAATGCCGTAATTCCTCTACATACTCGCAGAAACCAATGCCCCAAGGGGGCACCTCCCGCATGCCGTAACATTATATACATTCAACTGCAAAGAACACGCAGTATAAATAACGTAAAGAACGACGCTTGTATAGGAGATATTCCGCGCAAGACGAGAAAGAGAAAACAACAAATGAAAAATGAAGTACCACCTGGTTATCGCGTCTGACCGGCAATCGGAAGATCCCGGTTCGATTCCCAGGTGGTACTTCATTTTTTCATTTGTTGTTTTCTCTTTCTCGTCTTGCGCGGAATATCTCCTATACAAGCGTCGTTCTTTACGTTATTTATACTGCGTGTTCTTTGCAGTTGAATGTATATAATGTTACGGCATGCGGGAGGTGCCCCCTTGGGGCATTGGTTTCTGCGAGTATGTAGAGGAATTACGGCATTTGGAAGAGTGAAGTCCATGGTGTAGTGGTTATCGCGTCTGACCGGCAATCGGAAGATCCCGGGTTCGATTCCCAGTGGTACTTCATTTTTTCATTTGTTGTTTTCTCTTTCTCGTCTTGCGCGGAATATCTCCTATACAAGCGTCGTTCTTTACGTTATTTATACTGCGTGTTCTTTGCAGTTGAATGTATATAATGTTACGGCATGCGGGAGGTGCCCCCTTGGGGCATTGGTTTCTGCGAGTATGTAGAGGAATTACGGCATTTGGAAGAGTGAAGTCCATGGTGTAGTGGTTATCGCGTCTGACCGGCAATCGGAAGATCCCGGGTTCGATTCCCAGGTGGTACTTCATTTTTTCATTTGTTGTTTTCTCTTTCTCGTCTTGCGCGGAATATCTCCTATACAAGCGTCGTTCTTTACGTTTTTATACTGCGTGTTCTTTGCAGTTGAATGTATATAATGTTACGGCATGCGGGAGGTGCCCCCTTGGGGCATTGGTTTCTGCGAGTATGTAGAGGAATTACGGCATTTGGAAGAGTGAAGTCCATGGTGTAGTGGTTATCGCGTCTGACCGGCAATCGGAAGATCCCGGGTTCGATTCCCAGGTGGTACTTCATTTTTTCATTTGTTGTTTTCTCTTTCTCGTCTTGCGCGGAATATCTCCTATACAAGCGTCGTTCTTTACGTTATTTATACTGCGTGTTCTTTGCAGTTGAATGTATATAATGTTACGGCATGCGGGAGGTGCCCCCTTGGGGCATTGGTTTCTGCGAGTATGTAGAGGAATTACGGCATTTGGAAGAGTGAAGTCCATGGTGTAGTGGTTATCGCGTCTGACCGGCAATCGGAAGATCCCGGGTTCGATTCCCAGGTGGTACTTCATTTTTTCATTTGTTGTTTTCTCTTTCTCGTCTTGCGCGGATTATCTCCTATACAAGCGTCGTTCTTTACGTTATTTATACTGCGTGTTCTTTGCAGTTGAATGTATATATATTATATATACATATATATATATATATACACACAGACACACACACTGTATATATTATATATATATATGTATATATATATATATATATAAAGTTAACAGACTGTATAAAGTTTTACTCCATGTGCGTATTTTATTATTTGCCAGAGGGAAGTCCGAGTGAATGTGACAGTCGCACTTCGTGAAAGGACACCTATTCAGTGAAACAAATTCCGTCACTTGGAAGGAATTTCAAATCGGTGTCTGGTAATTCATTCCATACCTCATATAAATTACGTCTTGCGCTGAAGTGAGAGAAGTAGTAAGGGAAAAATCCCTTTAAAATTAATGTCAGGTCTTACAGTATATACAGTATAGAAACCTTTTCTTTAATTTACCAGTACTGTGAGAATTTTAATATTTCATTTTGTTTTAATGCTTCATTACGACTAAATTAACATTCACTTGAAATTTAATTAATATTAATTGTTGTTGTACCTGTTTCCAAGGGATTATCTCTCTCTTTACAGTTTGTAGGGTTTGAATTTAGTGATTATTAATTCTCATTTTTCTTCATGTTTCTTAAAATTAATAAATATTACCATTTTATTATTAGGTAGTTTGGTAGTCCGTCACTGTAATATATTACATAATTCTATGCAATATAATGCATATTTATATGAATTATATTACATATTTATATGTATATATTTTTCTTGTGTTTAGATGTTCATTGTATACAGTAATATTTCGAGTATACAATTTTTTTTAATATTTCTTTTGCAGCAGCCCGATTATTTGACAGTCAGTCCAAAGAGCTAATTTAACCATTTAACCAGTTCGTGCAATCATTGCAGGTTAAATTAGACATTTGAGTTGGTTAGCTGATAGTCAAATAATTATGTATTTGGTAATTGCAACTAAAGTACTTTTTCGAAGTCAGGTAAATTTGTACCACAGGGTCATCCAAAATCTCACTGCATTATGTCAGTATAACGTACCCGAGCTTTTCATGAAATATATGGAAAGGCTACAAGAAAATGATATCACTGGTCAACAAAGTTTTTGTCACAGAGATAATTTTATTTGAACTATATGTAATTTTTTTACGTTGATTACAGAAATGAAAACAGAATTTTTCTATCACCCACAGTTTTAGAGTGACACACGAATTTGCATTACTTAGGATTTGAGTCAGAATAAGAAGGGGCGGGGTCTGTCCCTTGCTCCTCCTCTGCTTATAAGTTGCTGCACATCACTGTTGACTTTTATTTGTCAGTATATTGTTTCACGACAGAATACCACGTAAGTGTGTCAACCATCCAAACTGTTTCTGTTATGTGTGCGGAGAGTTAACTTTTAAATCTCAAAAGCGAAATTTCACCCCTCTCGTCAGAAAAGCATAAGAATTTATTTTGGTTGCAAGGTAGGGGATCAGGACAAGACGTGGGCACCTCATATATGCTGTATTACGTGTTTAAGACTTCTGACAGGCTGACTAAATGGGTCTCATCAAATGCCGTTTGCTGTTCCGATGATATGAAGAGAGCCGAAAGACCATTTAACATATTATTATTTCTGCTTAACAAATATGCTAGGCATTACTGCAAAATCTAAACATACGGTACAATACCCATATTTATCATCAGCCATAAGGCCTGTTTTATATAATAAACGTTTGCCAGTACCATGGTCACCGGAAACGTGGAGTTTAGATGATGAAAATGAAACTGATGTACAATGTAATGACGAAGCTCAACATGGTTTACTGACGGACGATGTTGATCCAATGTTTGAACCATCTTGTTCATCGACAGAGCGTCACTTTCAAGCAGACCTGAGCGAGCTTGTCCGTGATCTGAATTGTCAAAAGACCAATCTGAACTTTTGGCTTCCAGATTGAAAGGTTGAAATCTTCTAAAAAAAATTCACTCAGATATCTTTTTATCGCAAGCGTCAAAGAGACTTTTTACCTTTTTTTTCTCAGGAAGGCAATTCGTATACTGTAATAATGTGGACTCTCTCATGGAAACCCTTGTCGAACAACATGATTCAAACGAATGGCGCCTATTTATTGATTCCTCGAAGCTGAGTTTAAAAGCTGTTACTCCATAATGCAGTAGAAATAAATATCCTTCAGTTCCAATAGCACATGCCGTTCATATGAAGGAATCGTACGACAATATGCACCTGCTTGTGAAATATATCCAATATGATAAATACTCTTGGTATATCTGTGGAGACTTGAAAGTGATTGCACTTCTCTTTGGTTTACAACTGGGTTATACGAAATTCTGTTGTTTCCTCTGTGAATGGACAGCCGAGCACAGGAAAGCCATTACTCAAAAGAGGTGCCGGTACTCATATCTTGACAAATTGTAAAATTTCTCTCCCACCCCTGCCCTCTTCCTGCGCCCCCTCTCCTTTCTCTATTGAATTTGTGATGAACTTTTAATAAAAAAGTTGATAATAAAAATTAAAAATATATATTAAAAATCAGAATGTTTAACATTTATGGACACCGTTTATTACTTTGAGTTTTAAAGAATTAAAAAAATGAAAACATACCAAATTAGAGTTTCGTAGAATATTCAAAATTTTCATCCAGTTTTCGTGTGATGAAACTTCCCGACTTCGTTCTTCCCTGTTGGTGTCTACGGCTGAGCGTCTCCTCGAAGTAACCATGACTCGACGTATTTTGTAGTGTCGAAGTGTGGGAGGGGCAGTCTAACAACTCTGATAAACAAAAGTGCCGAAACGGTTAAACTTGGTTTGATGAAAAATTTTGTTAAGGCTATGGATCAAAGTGGCAGTTGGTTTCTCTACTTGAAACAGAAATTTCCGAGGATCAGAGTGGTCAAAATCAAAGAAGGGATATTTGTGGGCCCGTAAATTAGAGAAATTATGAGAGACAGCGCGTTTGATGAAACTTTAAGTGAAGTTGAAGGAGCAGCTTGGAGAGCATTTAAAGCAGTAACCACAAATTTCCTCGGAAACTTCAAGGCCGAAAATTACAAATCACTTGTTGAAGAACTTCTCAAGGCCTACAAAGTCATGGGGTACAACATGTCGTTTTTAAATTCATTTTCTTGACCCACATCTCGATTTCTTCACAACAAACTTTGGCGATGTTAGTGATAAGCATAGGGAACGTTTTCATCAACAAATATCCACGATGGAGAAGCGATACCAGAGCAAGTGGAACCCCAGCATGTTAGCTGACTACTGCTGAACATTGTCAAGGGATGGGCCAGAGGCGAAATACAAGCGTAAATCATCAGTAGCCATATTTTAGGTGAGTTCAATATGCATTTTCTACTTTTATTTCTAATTTTATTTTCGAGTCACTCAATATTGGTGGGTGATAGACAAATTTTGAGGTGATTTTTGAACTCAGAAGTAAAAAACCTATAAGAGCCACCCATTTTTGTTCATGTGACAAAAAAAAGTTCTTTTTTGTCACCCAGTGAATTATGTGTTTAGTTATGCCGCAAAAACGTATTGTTACGTGAAATGTACTAACGGCAAAACTATATTTTTTTAATATTTATTTTTTTCTACCGGGCTCGGTGTGTGTGTGTGTGTGTATATATATATATATTATATATATATATATATATATATATATATATATATATATAGTGCTTTTTTTAAAAAAAAGAGGTGCCGGTACTCATATCTTGACAAATTGTAAAATTTCTCTCCCACCCCTGCCCTCTTCCTGCGCCCCCTCTCCTTTCTCTATTGAATTTGTGATGAACTTTTAATAAAAAAGTTGATAATAAAAATTAAAAATATATATTAAAAATCAGAATGTTTAACATTTATGGACACCGTTTATTACTTTGAGTTTTAAAGAATTAAAAAATGAAAACATACCAAATTAGAGTTTCGTAGAATATTCAAAATTTTCATCCAGTTTTCGTGTGATGAAACTTCCCGACTTCGTTCTTCCCTGTTGGTGTCTACGGCTGAGCGTCTCCTCGAAGTAACCATGACTCGACGTATTTTGTAGTGTCGAAGTGTGGGAGGGGCAGTCTAACAACTCTGATAAACAAAAGTGCCGAAACGGTTTTCGTCATCAGTAGTATGACCGCAAATTGGTAGAGTGCAATTACAATTTCAGTGTTGATCAATGTTGCAAGACCCTTCCCCCTCATTGAAAGACCCCTCCCCTTTCCATCCCCCTTCCCCACTTGTTGCAAGACCACTCCCTTTTCTCCCTTGTTGCAACCACTCCCTTTTCTCCCTTGTTGCAACCCCCCCCCCTCCCAGAGTGCTAAAAAAGGAAAAAAGAAGGAAAAGATTTCAAAAAAGAGGCAAGGAGTATGTCACCCCCCAGATGCCACAAGCTAGGGGGAATCAAACTAACCTAAGCGAGAGAGGAGAGAGACCATCCTTCGCTTGGCTCCCCCAGACGCAAAATAAAGTTCTTGTTCTTTGCATTTGGCTTAGAAGGTCCTAATCCGCCAGTTGGCTTATTCAGCCAGTCGGCTTAGAAGGCTTAATCTGGCTTAGAAGGCGTAAATGGCTTGTTCAGGTGTATATTATTATTATTTTTGAGTTGCCAGATTATGCTATTTACTTAATTAATGGAGGCATTCTTGACAGTTGGCTTAGAAATCCGCCAGTTGTCTAAAGCAGCCAGCCATTTGGGATACATATACGAAGACACGCAATATATTTTACTCAACCTCTTTTTTTTATTTCCAAGTTTCCTTGTAAGTTTCAGAAATTTTCTACACAAGTAGTTACATACCTTTTTTACAAGTTTTTATTTTTCCACATAGTCTCCATCCTTTACTACGGCTTTCCTCCACCTCAAAAACAAGGGCCTTTATTTCTTGCTGGTAAAAGTCCGATGGGTTCCGCTGGAGCCATCTCTTAACCTCCTCAACAACCTCATCGTCACTCTGCAAATTTCTTCCACGAATAGCATCCTTCATTGGCCCAAACAAATGGAAGTCTGAAGGTGCCAGATCAGGGGTATGGAGGGTGGGGTAACACAGTCAAGCGCATTTTTGTGATGGCCTCTCTTGTTTTCAAACTGTTGTGTGGTCTTGCGCTATCGTGCAAAAGAAGGACGTCTTCCAGTTTTCTCTCCGGTTGAACTCGCTTTAAAGTCTCTGGAGTCTCTGTAGGTTAGCAATATATGCCTCTGAGTTGATTGTTTGTCCTTTCTTCACAGTGTTCACCAGAATCACCCCTTTCATGTCTCAGACCATGGTGGCCATAACCTT
Source organism: Bathynomus jamesi (assembly GCA_023014485.1). Classification (NCBI taxonomy): domain Eukaryota; kingdom Metazoa; phylum Arthropoda; class Malacostraca; order Isopoda; family Cirolanidae; genus Bathynomus; species Bathynomus jamesi. Next base: position 83,274 of record JAJOZX010007872.1, read on the forward strand.
TCCTGCAGAGGGACCATTTTGAACTTTTTCTTGCGTGGGGAGTCTGCATGATGCCACTCCATGGATTGGCGTTTTGGTTCAGGTTCAAAGTGGTGTACCCAAGTCTCATCCTCAGTCACAATTCGTGAAAGGAAGTCATCCCCTTCTGTCTTGTATCGAACTAACGACTCAGAAGCAATTTCTTCTCTTTGGGCTTTGTGATCTTCAGTCAGTTTGCGAGGAACAAACCGTGAACACACTTTTGAGTATCACAGTTGCTGAAGTACCGTATTTACACTTCCTTCACTAATTCCTAGCTCCAGTGATAGCTCATTTTATGTGACGCGCCGATTTCATCGAATGATGCTGTTAACACGTTGCACAGTGTGAGATGTGACAGCCGATGCCGGGCGACCGCTGCGTGACTCATCATCGAGGCTGGCTCTCCCTCTTTCCGATGATCTCAGATGTTTAGATCAACGTCCAACTGTGCTTCGATTAACAACAGCATCTCTGTAAACGTTTTCAAGACGTTTGTGAATATTTCCAACTGTTTCTTTCTCTGCAGTTAAGAACTCGATAACTGCTCTCTGTTTACGACGCACATCACTCTCAGACGCCATTTTCGAAACTGCGTTAACCATCGGTTTTATACAAGGGCATTTAAAAGCGGTTTTATACAAGGAGGGGAGGTTCAAACTGGAAAAATCCGGTCATGTGAAGCGCAGAAAGTTCAAAGTTACAGCCCAAAAGACATTTCAGCCCCATGGCGTATTATTTAGCTAAGAAAAAAGGGTAGGGTAAAGTATATCGAGTGCCCCTAGTATATATTTATTTTATTAAATAATAATCGTTTATATATACAATCAGAAGAATTAAATAAAACACCATTACATTATTCAGTTTATTTAGACGAATAAATTAGAATTAATTTTATGAAATATATAGAAAATAAATATACAATCAAAATAGTTCATTTTATGCACAGTTTAAACGAGGAATATATATACATACCATGAAAATAATAATAGTATAAGAAATACACAAGTTCAACGAAGATTATATATAAAATAAAAAATTAATAATATAAGAAATACACAGTTTCAAACGATGGAATATAATCATCAAAATATTAGTACAGGAGAAAACTATACACACACATTATGTTCTACTGTGCTTAACTAAAATACTAAACTCGCACGTAATCGAGTCTACAGTTACATCAGTGTTGCTTTGCACTACACAATAAATACGATTTAACATTAATTCACCGCTCAGTTAGTACCGCTCATTATTTTCACCGCTTCCACATCATTCGTATATCAATGCATGGCTGATCGTTATTTATGCACAACGTACAAACAATGGCATATGAGGGGGTATCACTAATCTGTTCTCTTCTTGTACTTACACCTGCAGGTATTTCATAACGATCCTCGCGCCACTTCTCAACATTTTATTCACACTCCGGCGCACTATTTAAGAGAAACATGTTCCTATATTTTTCATTTTTGCTTAACAGGCGATACTCGTGTCTAAATTCTATTAAAAATTCACGCAAGCATTTAGCCACAACCTCACTGCAAACCTTGTCATGATATATATTAATGTAGTCGTAAAAATAATTCAGATTCTCCATTATGACAAGATTTACATTCTCAGCAGCAGGGTACGAGTACTCGGTATGATGCAATATGAAATAATACCGCTTGTCACACCACTCATCAACAAGACTCACTAACCATAACCGTTGCTTCTCTTCTGCACGTGTTGTTTCTTCCACTTCACGATATATTAACCTTTTATACAGTTTAGTCCTACAACATAGTCCATTACATCGTTTGTACCACGAAATCCTACAATGCTCTCGCTCGAATAGCCGTAGAATATTTTAACCTCTTGTTTCTCAAGTTTCCCACGGTTCAATGTAGCCTTAAAAGTATAAAATGAGGGAGGGATAGGGAGTCTTTCAGTATCCACCATATCTTCACACTTTATCGAATACCACTTCATAAAACTCGAGCACGCAATATTAAAGGTAGCCATCAGTATTTCTACCGCATTATTTTTACGATTTCAGAAGCTTGCCAACTGAAGTATCGAATCCTGAAAATCCTCTTATGCATGTGGTTTCACTCACTCTGGATACTTTTAGTAAATCTATGACGACTCCTGTTAATAAAGGCTTTATTCAACATTTCAATTGTCATCAAGGGCTTCCTTTTGAAACTCAAAGAGCGTCTTACTTTTCTCCTGGAAACATTCCCATTTTCTCCTTTCTTTGTAATAAAACGAATAAGGGATTTGTTCAACCAGTGAGTTTTCCTCCTTATGGTGTTCAAGATGGGAGTTTTGCTGCACTTTATAATGAGCCCATGGTATATCCATCCAACATTGTTGAGCCATTTAATTTTTATTGCAACAAACAACCTAACTCTAGTCCTCAAAAGAAACCACGCAAATTAAACCCGGAACCTGTGGAATACATTCCGAAAACGATGAGAGACTCACAGCTGAATTTGAAACCTAAGTCGCAAGATATATTGGATAAAAATAAGCAATGTATCATACAATGAATGCAAATACTACGGGCGAGAGAGCTCCGGTTAATTCTCAATCTGAATTTGGTTTCATAAAAGACGAAGGGAGTTCTCTGAAGTCTAAAAGTGAAGATAATTTGGTTACTGTACAGTTTATTAATGAACCTCTTAAAATCGACCAACCATATTTTCCTCATTGTGTTATAAGTAAATCACGGTCATCATCAGATGCTGGTATGAATATTGCAAAAGTTTCGGAGCAATGTGATGTGCCTCCAACAAACAAACAAACAAAACATCTTTATTGCGGATCATTCACAATCTATAGCCACTTAATCTAACATACAAGTACAATCTTACGTATACACTGAACTTAATACAAAAATAAGGCCAAAATAACCACTTAACCTAGCATACTGGCAAACTGTTTGATTAATTATCTGACAATTTTATGTATGTTGTTATTACATGAGACATCTCATAACACTTATAACACTTATTATAACATAGCCACTTATTATAACACAACTTAATATACATATATAATCTTTGTTACATTACAAAAACAAGGTATTGTAAACCGGCAGTTGTCTGAAACAAGACTGTCATATAAGTGAGAGATACACAGTATCTGAAGACCGGACATTGTACAATAACACATCAGAGCTGTTTTGGACCCTAGTAATGAAATTATATATATTCTTCCGGATTAACATTTGGCTGGTAGGTAGGTTACGCGTAGTAAACTGGCAATGCACCATTTTGATTTCCTACAAGGCATACGAAAAAATATTACTATAAGCAACAGAGTTTATTCATAGCAGTTTTTGTATAGTTCCACCAGAGATAGGGTGTATACAATGCAGTACAGTAAGTTCTAAAAAGATAAGTTTTAAGTGATTCTGAACACATACCAAATTTCCTTACTAGCATGTTACCTTGTACATACAGCTTTTTGTGTTGCCTCTCAATATCGAGTTCATCTCGCAGCTCATGAGTAATTACATGACCTAAGCATTTACATGTGTCTTCGACAGGTATTGTCTGATCCTTCATTTCAAAAGAACCATATGATACACGTTTCAGTAAATTACACCTAAAAATCAAAATACAACTCTTTGCCCCATTATAGGTGATGTCATTTTCTATACCATATTGTTCACATATCTCTAATAGTAATCTCATCCAATGGGGAGAGGGTGAAAGAAGAACAAGGTCACCAGCATTAACATTAAATGATTAATTTTTCCTTTCCAATGACACAGCCAGTACGTGCAGTTTTTAGTTCAGCGGTAAGGTCATCCATGTATATACAGAAAAGATAGGGTGATAATATACCTCCTTGCCTAACACCATTAGTTACTTTAAAACCTGGTGATACAGTGCTTTTCCATCTTACAAACATGGTCAGCTCTGTATACCAGAATGCAAGTATTCTAAGTATATAATTAGGAACCCCTCGACACAAGAGTTTCTTGAAAAGTTTGTGATGGTTAACTCTATGAATTGCTTTTGATGCATCTAAAAACAGGAATATACATTGCTACTTGACATCTTGTACTTTAGGACGGCTTCCTTTAGCATATAAATACACATGTCAGTACCATGTTTCACTCTAAAGCCAAACTGATTGTCATAAGTCTGCAAGTGAGTACTTATCCTATTATAAATGTCATATTCTAACACATTAGAAAGTATACTGATAAGTGCAATTAGCGTATAATTATTCTTATCACAGATACTAGCACCCTTATTTTTTAACAACTGGCAACAACTTAAATCTAATACAAAGATATTTCAAGAAAACTCTACTGATAACCTTCTTCCTATAAAGTGTAATGTACCTTCATCAGTTAAATCCAGTTCCTTGTCAGCACAAGCAAAAAGCTGTCTAAAAAATTCTGAGGGTAATCATAACATTGTTTGTGATGCTCTACAGATCTACAGAAGCTATGGCTAACAAAGACCCTAAGATCCACTCTAAGGTTAGCCTGAGAGAAAGAAGAAAGTAAGGGGTTAAAAGAAGAGAATATGGGGTTAAGTAAGTAGCAAAATCCATCACTCGTGGGTTAAAGTTCATTCAGAAAAAGAGAGAATACTTCCAGCTGTTGCAGACCGGTCCTCCACTCCATAGGGAGTGCACATTACAATGCACAATGCACACTACAGACATGCAATGAAGAGTTACAGACATGCAAATAAGGAGAGAGAGAAAAAAAAGAATAACAAAAAGTGGGTTAGTTTACGGTATGAGCTACATCTAAGTTCGTGTTAGTCTAATTTTTTTTTTTTTGCTGGCATATCACACGCTGGCATGCCACAAGCTGGCATTAGTCGTCGACAGACTCATCCCCGATCACCACCCCCACACATTAACGCTGGTAGAGTTCACGACTGACGCGGGAAGATTATTCCATTTATCAATTACTTTAAACGTAAAGAAGTTTTTAGCGATATTAGTAATGAAACGTCTGCCACGCAACTTAAATCCATTATTACAAGTATTGCTATTATCGAAAGTGAACAGTTTATCAAAATTTACGTTATCGATTTTATTAACGATTTTGAAAACTTCAATAAGCTCCACTCTTAATCTCCTAGTTTCGAGTGAATGCAAGTCTAACTCTTTAATCCTATCTTCATAAGGCTTGTTGCGCAATGACAGAATTAGTTTCGTGGCACGACGCTGAACCCTTTCTAATCTATCAATATCCTCACGCAAATACGGGCACCAAAACTGAAAGGCATATTCTAAATGAGACCTGACTAGGGAATTGTAAAGGGGCAATATAATATTCTTCGATTTAAATTCGAAATTACGCGCTATGAAGCCTTTCATCCTATTAGCTTTTGCGCAAGACTCCAGGCACTGCTTCCTAACTTTTAAATCCTTAGGTACGCGTACGCCTAAATGTACTTCCTCGTCAACGCTCGCTAACTCTCTAAAATCCATCGTGTACGTGTAATTATTGTTACGAGAACCTATATGCAAAACTTTACATTTGTCTACACTAAATTGCATCTGCCACTTATCCGTCCACTCCATAATCCTATTTACATCGTCTTGGAGCCTATTTCTATCGTCCTCGTTAACAACCTCACCGCCTATTTTAGTATCGTCCGCGAATTTTGACACGTTACTAGTCAATCCTACATCTATGTCGTTAATGTAAATTACGAATAGCAATGTGCCTAACACTGAACCCTGTGGAACACCGCTACCAACATCCAATCACCCCGATTCACTACCATTAACAACGACCCTCTGTCTCCTAGCACGAAGCCATTCCTCTAACCAGTTAGCTACCTCACCGAGTATACCGTGTGCTTTAACCTTCGCAATTAATCTTCTTTGGGGAACTGTATCGAACGCTTTTTTAAAATCTAAATAAATAACGTCAGCCGCTCTATGCCTATCGTATTCGCACATTATTTCGTTATAAAATTCTAACAAATTAGTTAAACAAGATCTATAGCGTCGAAACCCATGCTGACTACGATTGATCAAATCGCGACTTTCAAAGTGATCGACGATACGATCCCTAACTACGGATTCCAAATGTTTACCGACAATTGACGTTAAGCTAATGGTCCAATAATTGCTAGCTACTGTGCGGTCGCCTTTTTTAAAAATGGGCGTGACGTTAGCTGTTTTGAAGTTTTCAGAAATAATCCCCGTTTCCAGTGACTGATTAAAAATCTTCGTTAAGGGGCCTACGATAACGTCTTCCAAATCTTCCAGATGTCTAGGATAAAACGTGTCAGGGCCTGGAGTCTTGCTAACTTTTAGCCTATCGATATAATGCGCAATCTCACCCTCGTAAACATTTACTTCATCCAAAATAGTCTCGCTGCTAAATGGAACGATATCGTCCACATCAGAGACATTATTGACGTCTACGGTAAAAACTAAAAACTGTCGCAAAATGTTATTAAAAATACCCGCCATCGCCTGAGCGTCGGAAGCCAAAGCGCCATGAGCGTCCACGAGCGGGCCTATATTATTCCGCGATTATTCACGAAATCGAAAAAGTTCTTTGGGTTATGTTTACTATCCGCAGCTAAAAGTATCTCTAAATTACGCATAACATTCCTAACTGATCTTTTAACCTGATGTCGAAGCTCGATATATCTATTAATGTTAGCTACCATGACATTGCGCTTGTTAAGTTTATACGCTCTGTTACACTTGTTTATAAACTCGCCTATTTCCCTAGTCCACCACTTCGGCCTACCATGATTTCTAGCGCGCTTGGGCCTACGAGGAATAAACTCCCTTTCGATATTCAAGAAACTATCTTTAAACGCCTCCCAATGCAAATTTGCGTCATTACCCATAAATAAGTTATCCCAGTCCACTACTCTCATCCTATCCGCAAAACTACCAAAATTGGCCATACGAAAATCGGACTTCTATTACGTTACTATCCTTAGTGTTTTCTATCAATAGCTTAAACCTAATAATTTGATGATCACTACATCCTAAACTCTCGCCTACTTCTAAATCTTCGACTATATTTTCGCCGTTCGTCATCACCACGTCTAAAATATTATCACCGCGCGTTGGTTCGGTAACCATCTGTCGTAAAAAATTATCTTCCATAAACTCAATCAATCTCAAACCCTCATCATTACCAGTAAAAGTCTCGTAATTAACGTTAGGACAGTTAATGTCTCCGACAACTATACTATCCCGGTTATTAATAAAGTTACCAAGAAGTGTAAAATCTAGTATCGGTATCGAGGGGTTGAACGGGAGGTCAATAAACAACAACAAAATTGAAACTAAGAGTACTCGCCCTAACTTCAACGCATATCGCATTAATTGCTGCCGGAAAATCTCTCTTAACCTCGATAGCCCTAAGGGAATTATGAATGTTCAACAAAACGCCGCCACCAATCCTATGTAACCTATTATTAGTAAAGAGTTTAAAATCTGGTATATCAAGTTCCCCCAACAAGTCCCGAGTCACGGTATTTAACCACGTTTCAGTGATACCAACTATGATATATCGTAGTTGCCGGAATAAATTATCACCTTAAATTCTTTTAATTTATTTCTAATACTTCGCGCATTACAATAAAAGACGTTTATGGAAAAACTATACACGCTTACAATATGGTATCGTATGTGGTACCTTTACTTCTTAATTAAATATAAATTATTAATTAATTGAATTAAATATCTATACAAAATTGCCTCGGGATTGGCGACATAGCCTATTGGGGATTAAAATAATTGCCATACATACATAAAACTCATATGTAGGCATCGGGTCTGCTTGACAACAACCTTTAAATAAAATCATATAAATATCTGTGCCGTGAAACCATTATCCCACCATATTCTTAAATAACATCCAAATCTTGCCCTACATACGTACATTAGAGATATCTTTGATTTACATCAACATGAGAATTTATCTGATCTTAGCCTATATATTCATTTACATTCTACTCTTGGCCTTAGCCAATATGAGAAATTTGGCAGTAGTAGTACACCAGCTTCAATAGGTTATAGTGACTCCAAATCTCATGTAAAATGAGATAAGTGATACCCATGCCCCTTTTAGTCATGCCATTTATCCAGAAGGGGACTCAACAAGCTTGTAATTAGCAATTTAATTTGAAAAGTAATATCTATCTGGTTATCTCTGCCAAATCTCCCAATTTGGACCTCGACTCACAATCTATTTTACTTGGTCCAAATTTCTCAAACATTGTTTGGCCTTCCTGTGTGGGCCTAGTATTTATTTATTTATTTATTGCCTACTTCATAGATTTAATTAGTTTGATATAATCGTAATCGTTTAGGCTACCAAGCTTTACCATTTATCTGGTCCACACCGAGTTTTACAGGAACCATATATATATATTGCCTGAGAATATGCGGCAATTTTATATTGATCAGTTGTTCTCACGTGACCAATTCTGGCCAATCAGGATCTTTGTAACAGATACAGGGAGCTGGTCTCCGTGACGCTCGATATGTCCCATATATCTCCACTGACACCTGTTGTTATATGCATATTTGTTGTCCTTACTAAGGTCATCTGCTAGATAATTCGCATCTATTTCACTCTAATCAATTTAAAGCTCACTTTATGATGTGCCAAAACAGCATTTCCAACTTAGTGACACAACACTCAATCCAATGGTAGAGTGAAGGAAATTTTTGGTTTATATTCTGTCATGCCCCAAATCTGTTTTACCATACACCAGATTTCATGCTAAAATCCACCAGATCCCCTTCCTTACACACACCATACCGATTTTGACATGCTACACACACACACACACACACACACACATATATATATATATATATATATATATATATATATATATATATATGTTAAACACAGACCGTGCATGGAACAAGGAACTCTTCTGGGAAAATTAAATCCACTATAGTCCGAATAAGTAATGGTGAATGACAAACACCATAGTTTTTCTTTGTCATGATGCTAGCCCGACGTGGGCAACGGGTCTCTCGCAAAGAGGTCCCATAAATATAGCTTCCCTCACCAGCTATCTGCAAAGCAGACAGGATCCAGCTTTGGGACATGGATCTAGGGTTTAAAGCAAGCCTAGTCCCACTACATTCAGAACCTCTATATAAGTAAAAGACTCGTTGCATTCACGTCGGATTGAATAAATCAAAGAAAAAGGGGTAACTATTGTATTTTTAGCCAAAAAAACAAAACTTAAAACTCAACCGGGACATTGAGCGTCCACTTTTCAAGGCACGTAACACGTCCGTTTAATATACACAAACTCAGAATGGTCCCCTGAGAAACTTATATGTTAAACACAGACCGTGCATGGAACAAGGAACTCTTCTGGGAAAATTAAATCCACTATAGTCCGAATAAGTAATGGTAAATGACAAATACCATAGTTTTTCTTTTTCACGATGCTAGCCCGACGTGGGCAACGGGTCTCTCGCAAAGAGGTCCCATAAATATAGGGAAGCTATATTTATGGGACCTCTTTGCGAGAGACCCGTTGCCCACGTCGGGCTAGCATCATGAAAAAGAAAAACTATGGTATTTGTCATTTACCATTACTTATTCGGACTATAGTGGATTTAATTTTCCCAGAAGAATTCCTTGTTCCATGCACGGTCTGTGTTTAACATATAAGTTTCTCAGGGGACCATTCTGAGTTTGTGTATATTAAACGGACGTGTTACGTGCCTTGAAAAGTGGACGCTCAATGTCCCGGTTGAGTTTTAAGTTTTGTTTTTTTGGCTAAAAATACAATAGTTACCCCTTTTTCTTTGATTTATTCAATCCGACGTGAATGCAACGAGTCTTTTACTTATATAGAGGTTCTGAATGTAGTGGGACTAGGCTTGCTCTGAACCGTAGATCCATGTCCCAAAGCTGGATCCTGTCTGCTTTGCAGATAGCTGGTGAGGGAAGCTATATTTATGGGACCTCTTTGCGAGAGACCCGTTGCCCACGTCGGGCTAGCATCATGAAAAAGAAAAACTATGGTATTTGTCATTTACCATTACTTATTCGGACTATAGTGGATTTAATTTTCCCAGAAGAGTTCCTTGTTCCATGCACGGTCTGTGTTTAACATATAAGTTTCTCAGGGGACCATTCTGAGTTTGTGTATATATTATATATATATAAAATAAAGTTATACAGTTTGGTTTTCAGTATTGTTTGATAAAGTTTTGTTTCCGTAACTCAGTACAAAGTTTTCTTTAGCCTTCAGAGATGAAATAAAAGTTCGGTAGAAATAACTACTGATGGCAATTTTTCCACAAATAGCCTAAAAACATTTTGGGATGTTTACAAAAATTCTAGTAATATCTGTCCTAACAAATCTATGTGGGGCATACTCCAATGAGGAGTCGCAGAGTAGGGTCGTACTGGGCACCCAGATGATAAGTCTTCCTGCGAGGAGGAGAAAAATTCCATGGGGCTGACTTTTATCCCGAGGCCAGTGCTCTAAACTCTTTTCATGCTAGTTGAAGTCGCCAGGCCAAAATCTGTACATGACATTGCACTACTTCACTTCGTCTTGATTTCCTATACCACTAATTTTTCATCACTGTATAAGTGCGTGCTGTTCATTAAAATAATTAACAAGGATAAATACAACACCTACAAGCGAGCGTAAACTAATAGCACCTCTGAAGCAGGACATATCTTATGAACACACACAACACACACACACACACACACACACACACACACATACATACAAATATATATATATATATATATATATATTATTATACATGTATGCATTATATTATATAATATAGGATATATGACGAAAATTGCATAAAAATGAATACGAATTTGGATATTCTTTGAACTAAAATAGCATAGACGTTTTGTGTGGTGACGATCAAATACGGAAGCCTCGTCAGTGCTGTCGTGATTAACTTATTCATTATTATAATTCATTATTACTTTAATTTCTACTCGTTACTCCATTTCTCTTCTACCATTATTCATTCTCTTTACACGCTTTTCACTCGCTTTCGCTGTACTGTATATTAGAGTGGATCACTTTTCACTTTTTAAAAAAAATTATAGCTGGTCAAAGTTTTTCCAATGATTTGGTTCAGTGGAAGTACACTGACACCATTTTTACCAAAATCGATCAATATTTAGGGGTCGCGCATCGACCTTGAAAATTTCAATTTTGGAAATTTGGCCAAATTGACAATTTTTTACTGAATAAAGATAAATCATCAAATGACCATATTTTCTGAATCCTCTCAGTGAATGAAATCCTCTCAGATACTTACCAAGTTGATCGGACAAGTGGTTTAGAAGTTACACTCACCTAGAAATAACATTAAAATTTAAAATATCGTATTTGTCCCCCGTTATGGACGTAATCATAGCATCAGTAGCTGGCGCATCCTAAAATCCAAATTACACACACACGCTATGTCTATGACCAATATTTTTACTAATCACAGTTTGCTTTTTACAGATCAACTGTGTCAATTGATTCTTGTTTGATAAGTCTAGACTTTACTACAATGGATAAACTGTTAACAACCAGGAGGGGGAAGACTCTAAAAGTTACTTATTCTGGAAAAGAGAAAGCAGCAACAACAGCACCACCTTCTCTAAGGTCAGCCACGGACGTCTTCTTAATTGGTCAGCCATCTTCCTCGATCGGTGGTGCCAAATTGCAACCACCCATCAAGTTCTCCAGTACTTCTTCTATGTCAAGCAGGAAACTACTGACAGGAAGGCCGCCGTAAAAGACACGGTGGCCAATGTTCTGGCATTTTGGAACATGGCACGTATAAAGACGATCACGAGGCGTAACTGCGAAAGAAAACTGGAGTTACTGTGGGAAGAGTGGCGCTCGCTGCAGAAGAGCAAGATGAGAGACAGTGACGCGGGAAAAGGCAGGGAGAAGTTTTCAGAGAATCTGAACAAGCTCTGGGACATCGGAGCTCCCGATGCTATTGAAGAGATACAGGAAAGTCGACTGCTCTCAGACAACAACAAACAAGAAGATATTAAATTTTATGAGGATCAACGGGGCCTGCGCCAGGCACCTCAAAAACGAAATTAGGAACCGAAGCTGAGAGCGACGATGAATCTATAGAAAGCAGATCATCGAGCAACTCCGAATCACAGCTAGAACCACCATACCGACAGCCGAGAGAATCAACTGTATCAATCAGCCTTCCTCACCGCATCCTCAATGCACCGGCTGTTATTGAAGTGGCTGATCGCTTCCGGATGTCCAATAATCAGGTGTGTATATATCAGTAATGATCTTTCCTTGACAAAGATATAATAGACGTAACGACGGAAAATTTAGTGATTATTTTGTCACATAAAAACCATACGCATCCTTGTCAATTTCCTTTCAATTTCGCACATAGGTGGCAAGTGTCGTGGCGGCAGTCCTACGTTCGGCAGATCCGCCCGCAGACCTGGACAAATTCAGTATCTCGAAGGACACGTCTCGCCGTGGAAGAGTGGCACATCGTTGTGAAGTGTCGACAGCTGTGCAGAAATCCTTCGTATTTCCGAGGCATGCTGTCGTCCACTGGGACGGTAAAGTAATCAAGGTCAGTTTTGCCCTCACCGTGGACGACAGTGAATTAACATGTTCCAGTGACGACAGTGGATTGACATATTCCAGTGGACGATAATGGATTGGCATGTATGACATACGTTTCAGGACTCTCTTGGATCATTGGAGCACCGCCAGGCGATTCTCATCTCCGGAGCTCCCCAATGCACAGAAGGAAAGTTGCTGGCCGTTCCGACTGTTGCTGACGGCACCGGTCTGTCCCAGGCCCAGGCGACCTTTCGTGCTCTCAAAGACTGGGTATGCGAGAACAACGTGATTGGACTGTGCTTCGACACAACTTCCTCGAATACGGGGAGGGTGCAGGGTGCGGTGGTCCGGCTGGAGAACATGCTTGGTAAACCGCTGTTCCAGCTGGGCTGTCGCCATCACGTTATGGAGCTCATCGTGGGGGCAGTGGTCATCACCGCGTTTGGAAGAACCACAGCACCAACTGAACCTTTGTTCCAGTATCTGAGGAGAAGGTGAATTTCAAGTCTAAGGCGCACTTGTTTTCTCCAATGATTTTTTGCCTTCAGAGCATTTGAGATATCAGCGTCCTTCTACTAATGATGTTAATAGCAGTCGAAAAGGGAAACTTCAGTCGTTTTCATGCAATATTTTCATAACTCCCCTTTCAGGTGGGACAAGCTCGACCTCTCGACTTATCGCGAGCTGGAGATCGAGCATTTGGCGGAGGTGACGTGGCTGATGGAGCTCCGAGATGAGGCAGTCAAGTTCCTCGGCACCGCTTCTGGTCTTGTCAGAGAAGACTACCGAGAAGTGGCGGAGATTACACTCCTGTTACTCGGGGCCCAGCCACGTCGTGGCACACACTTCATGCGCCCAGGAGCCTACCATCATGCGAGGTGGGTGGCCAAGGTTGGTATTTTGAATTAGAAGTTAAATATTGTATTGCCTTCTGCAAACAGCCATTTGAAGTCCCTACCAGAAAAAAATAAGATAAATAATTTACCATCGGTATCGGTATTTATACATCACAGTGCGTATTTGTTTCAGATCATCTACTACACGAAGCTCCTGATGTTCAGCGGTCAGCTGGAGTTCGACGACGAGCTGGTACAGAAACTTCAGAGAGTGGTACTATTTACTGCACTCCTCTACGCACCTGCCTGGCTGGCGGCTCCTGTCGCAGCTGATGCCCCGCTGAATGACCTTGTGTTGTACCAGCGTCTTCTGCAGTACAGGGCTGTGGATCGCGAGATTGCAGAGGCTTCACTGGCAGTGATCAGGCGGCACTTGTGGTATCTGAGGCCTCAGACCGTCGTTTTCGCCCTCTGCAGTGACAAAGTGGAAGACACTGTGAAGCACGAGATGGCAAAGAAGCTGTGCCACCTCGCTGTGCCCGAGGACTTCACGTATGACAACGTCTCGGTTGATGACACGACGCGCCTTCCGGACCTGATCGATGAGTCATCGTGGTTCGTGTTCACAGGCCTGCAGGTGTGCGCGTCTACGTGGCTCACTCTGCCGGTGAATAAGTGGGATCAAGATAAGAACTACTGTGATCTGAAGAATGTCATCTCGCATCTGAAAGTTACCAACGACGTGGCAGAGAGAGGGATAAAACTGATAGAAGATTACGCGAACACTGTCACAAAAGACGAGTCACAGCTGCAGGGTCTTCTTCAGCTCGTGGAAAAGAGCCGGAAAGAACTCGGTGACTTCAAGAAGTCGTCACTTGCCAAGATGACGTAGCGCAGAGGGAAAGGGAGTTAGCAGAGAGAGTACATGGCCCACGCCTTAAGATGACGTGTGTTCTAACCACGATTCATACAGTTTTTGAACCTAGTTAGGGGCACCGGAGTAAGTGCCTTTAGTGATATCGGTAAACCGTTTTAATACAAAATACATTTGATCTTTCCTTATTCGTTTTATCTTATCCTAAAAAGCAGACAATGGCAGAGAGCATATGGAGGTACGGGGATTCAGAAAATATGGTCATTTGATGATTTATCTTTATTCAATAAAAAATTGTCAATTTCGCCAAATTTGCAAAATTGAAATTTTCAAGGTCGATGCGCGACCCCTAAATATTGATCGATTTTGGTAAAAATGGTGTCAGTGTACTTCCACTGAACCAAATCATGGGAAAATCTTTGACCAGCTATAATTTAAAAAAAAAGTGAAAAGTGATCCACCCTACATTTGCATGGTAGCGTGGTCGAGGTGGAAAACCGTTATGCAAGGGAGACTGGGATTAATCATACACTTATTTAACGTTTGTACTGACTTTATTATTTATGACGAAATTACTTAGTTAAACAGGGTAATGCAATGGGGAATTTAATTATAATACTTAAGACGAGAGAGACAAAGATGACTGCCCATTTTACGGCATTTGTCTCTCGTCCCGCTTGTTTTCAGGCGTTGTGTTGCCAATTTGTATTTTATAATTTTAATAAACAAACCATCATTTATCGCAAATGCATTTGTTAACATCATTATCTCTATTAATTTCTTATAACCAAAACATTCTAATTAAATATAATTTTAATATAAACAAAACATTCTAATTTTTAATTAGACATTTCTACACTCGCATCACCCCCTTGAAAATAAGTTTTGCACTAGGAAAACTTATTAGTAACGTTTAACAAATTTATTTATTTATTCAACAAAGTTATTTATTTTGCAATTTTTTTTCTTTAACAAATTCAAGTTAGAGATAGACAAGAATTCACTAGAATGACAAATTCCACACATCGAATATTTTGTATCATTTTACAAATATCGAAAACAAATTATAATTTTCACAACATTTGCATAAAATAACATTTCACACTAATAATCAAATTTACAACCTGTAACAAATCTACAACGTGACAAAAAAATAAAGGACAATTTTCTTAACATTGGTTACACAAATTTCAAGTTCACAATCTATTCCAGCGATTCCTCATCAAAGATCGCATTACATTCGAAACAATTATTTATACAGTTACATAGTTACTATTAGGGCAACCTAGAAAAAATAAGAAAACGTTTATATAAAATACTGACCAGAGCGCACATACTATTTCAAGAAAAACACAATAAATATAGGCAATATGGCACCCTTTCACTTATAATTTCATTACATAATAATCAGTACATTAATAGCTGGACGTTGTTTAGATCACAATCTGCACAGTTGACAACAGACTTCTTCAATTTTCAATCGCAGCTCCTGCCCACTTCGCTAGAATGCAAGGGATTGCATCACCATACAAAAGGTCAGCACGCTTTAGGTTGGTTCCACTCCCTCTCCAAATGGCGAAAAAAAAACAAGAGAGACGTCCAATTCTAAAAGGATCAGGGGGGGGGGAGATATACTGAAAAGGGGAACCACGCACCGGAATTGGACGGAATTTGCAATTCTGGAAGTTGATGAATCAACTCGCCTGTCTCATCTCAACTTTTGTCGGTGAACGCTACGCTTCCTACGTCCCACTGAAAGACTCTCTTACTGGCAATAATCAAACGATCACTTCGCCGTAGGCCGTTTCCCAACGAACCTACTGTATGTCTGCATGGACAGTAAAGCCTTAGATACTCATTCAAGCTCTCGTGGCTTGCCTACCGAATGCTAAAACATATTTAGCGAAGCATCGAGCAGCGTGACCAGCTACTGCCCGAAAAATACCAGTAGACCATCGAAACTGTCCTGTGCCAAGTCCCTGCACATTTGGTTTCGTTTGTCTCTTCTCCTCTCTTCTCTTCCGATACTGTACTGCGCCAAGTCCCTGCACATTTCGGTTTCTCTTCTCTGTCTGTCACTTCTCTACTCATCTCTTCTCTCTCTCATTGGTGATCGATCACCTATCGGGTCACCTAAACTCAATGAATGGAATTTGGATCGAACTTAGCTGCCTCCAAATCAAGCCTTTTGAAATTTTGAAAAAAAAGTTATTCGAAACGTTTATACTGCTACTGATTATCATTTCATATTTAATTTACCGAATTTTCTCGACAGTTTACTTCGAAACAATAACTACAAATTTGCTCTGGCCAAATTCACGGAAAAAATGACAAATCTCAAAATTTCGCAAAATTTTAATCACGCCTAGCTACCAATAAGGTCACTTATGGCAGTTACATCGTACAAAATAAAGAAGTCATAAAACGCACGAAACAGTAGTGTACAGTAGAAATATAAAGCGTCCATACATAGTAACCATTATTATAATTTAACAAATATTATTTTTCAAACTACCTTCAGAAATCACATCGATACATTTAAATACAAAAGACCAAAATGAAAGCCAGAAACTTCATGTCATCAATTCTCTGAAAATCACAAACCCGCTTACACTTTTGGGGAAGCTCACATACACGCCACATAAACGTTACTGGCCATCTAAAGGCTCCATCTCCGGGTGAACACTCGAGCCAATGTTTCAACTGCATTAGTAAACCCGTTGAAGTTTTAAACAATAACAATTTTCCAAAACAGTTTAAAAAAAAAAAAAAATTTAAATATTAATACCGAAAATGATTTACTACATTAATTCCAACTTGAAAAGCCAAATTTCATAGGAAGAAAACTCGTAATTCACAAATTACATCCTTGAGACAACTCTCTCCTGCAACACAAAACCCAGTATAGTTTGTAAATCACAAAAATCCTATAATTTATCCTTTCCAAGTGAAACTACAAATTTGCATCATTATTCTAAATAAGAACAGATATTATGAACCCAAAAATACATACAACCTACTATGTAAACAAAACAAAAATTAAAACAAATCATTGTATAATGAAGAACGTTCGCTTTGTGTTGTGAGCGAGCCTCTATAAAAATATTCCTAACCGAACCGAATTTAACTGCAGTACATCGGGAAACAATTTTTTTGTAACATTTTCTATGCAAACGCGCGAACGAAAAAAACATTTTTCATTTTTAATACCCAAAATAAAACGTTAAACAAAAAAAAAAACACTAACACAATAAAATCTAATTTCAGAATAAAAAAAATTTAAACAGCCTAAGTATACAAAACATCACTCGGAATTTGTCTTGAAAATGAAAGAAAGAAAAAACACCACAAAAATCAGCCCACCCATAAAAATTAATGAGTGTTAATGAATATATAAATCTATATAATTATATATATAATTAATATATAAGTATAAGTTAATATATAAGTATATAATTAATGAGTATATAAAAAGTCAAAAAACAAATTAATTTATCCAAAATTTTTACGGAAACAATTTCTCTATTTCAATTAACAAATTTTTCTTATTTTTAGTCTCACACAATTTATATACGGCAAGCATAATAAACTTAAACAGTCCGAATTTGACCCAGTATAAATTAGTGTCTTTAAGATTATTTTTCGACGTTCACTTTAAAATTAACTTAACCTATAAAGCGAAGTGATACTTAAAATGATACCCCAACTTTCGGCCTTGCCCTAAAAGCCTGTAATTAAACAATAAAATAAGCCTACCATTATATACATCTAGTCAAAGAATAATTTCAAAAACTACCTAATAAATTCTGACAAATTTTGTTACTCATTGAATCTCTTATAATGCTCTACTATATATATATATATATATATATATCATTACCTAGAAATGCGTTCCAAATTTACGCACAACCTTTTTAAAGGTTACCGTATAAAAATGCATGCCACAATCTATTTAAACAAGTAAGATAATGTAATTCGTATAAATTAAGTGTCAAAATTTATTTACTAATCATTATTATTATTATTTTCATCACAATTATTACTAATTCAGAAAATGAAACACCAGAAAAAAAAGGACTGTAAACACAAAAAGGTAGGCTTTAAGACAGAGTAAAAGTGGAAGAAAAAGGATGAGTCACCGGCCCGCAATTTTTCAATTTTGAAACTTCTCTCTCCGACCGAAGCAACGAAAACTAAAGAAACAGTGCGAAGAAAGATGGAACAAACGACTCTCAAATTTCGACTCTAATTTTTTACTCCACATTACAACGGTCTCGACCAGATGACTAAGAGAAATCTTGAGTCAGAGCGGTTTTTAATATCTAGACTCCATCTCCATCGAGACGAGGGAAGAAAAAACAAACAAATTTTGCCCGCTGAAATTTCGAAGAGACGCTCCTACGAAAAGAATTTGTAAAATAATGGGCGCCATCTTGAATCATCGAATTTTGAAGAAAAGGGAATCAGAATTTGCTTAATTTTATAAATACTCTAAAACGGATAGCGAAACAGAATATCTACTAATTTTCTTCATACGGAGAACATGGAAAAACGATCGTGATTAATCAAAGAACACGGCCAAATTTTCAATTTCTATTCATGACACAAATTTTTTTTTTTTCAGAGTGCCTGGGTTGGTATTATTAAATTGCTAACAATTTAATAAGGTTAGCTGCCACCAGAATGTCGCGATTCCCCTTCCTTCATTTGTATAATTACAGAGGGTGATCAAATTATTAGAGCCACTACATAAAAAATAGTTTTTCTTGTATAAGTTTATTTCTAATGATAATAATAGTAAAATTTGCCTAATTTAAACACTTATTTTATTTCAGAATATATTTATATACACTCTACAGTCATATTAAACACATTTAGTACTTAGTGGGTCCTCCTTTGGCGTTAATTAAGGCAGCAACCCGTCTAGGCATACTCTCTATACAGGCTTTGCAGCTGGCCTGTATCTCAGGATGACGGTTCCAAACGGCAATTATTCGTTCTATTAACTGTATTCGAGTTGTTATTTCCTCGCCTTTCAGTCTACGCTTTACTATTTCCCATAGGTTTTCAATAGGGTTCATATCCGGAGAATTTCCTGGCCAATCCACGAGAGGAATATTCTTTGCAGCCAGAAAACTTTTAACTGACTTTGCAGTGTGGCATGGGTCCGAATCTTGCATAAAATGGAATGGCTCACGATTTGGAAACCAGTCGGCGATCTGTGGAATAAGTCTTGTTTCCAAAACCTTTCGGTATTGGTCCTGCCTCATAGTACCCTCAACAATGTAAATTCGTCCAGTACCTTTACCGCTTATCACTGCCCAAATCATGACAGATGTTGGATGCTTAACCGTACTTACGACACAGTCTGGATGATATTCCTCACCAACACGTTGCCTAACGTACTGTGATTTATCAGACATAACTAGGAATGTGGATTCGTCACTGAAACACACATGCAAATAAAAAGAGAAAGAAATGATTGCAACCAAAATGAAATGTGCCTTGTCATACAAATATGAAAATATATGTTACTCAAAATAAGCATACAATATCACTAAAATATTGTGACTTACCGATTTCCAGTCATCTACAGTGAACTTTGAGTAGTATTTAGCCCACTTTAAGCGGTTTTTTATCATTGTTGGAGTCAATTTTGGCGTTTTCCTTGGCCGGCGACTACTCAATCCAAATTCCCTGACACGCCTTCTTAAGGTCATTGTCGAAATGTTGTTTTCCTTCTCCAGCTCCAATTTAAGTTTGTTAGTAGTGCTTCTCCTATTATTTTCTAGTTTCTGTTCATTACATCTGTCGGCTCTAGGTGTAGTTATCCTTTTCCGACCACATTTACCCTTTCTTTTTGGAGTCAGCTCTGGATTATCCCCTTCAACTTTAATGTTTCATGCGATCCTGTCAACACTCGCACGTGACACATTCAGTTCTCGGGCTATTTTTCTGTGAGAATAATCAGTTGCAGTCAGCAGCGAGAGCATTCTACCTTTCTTCTTTGGCGATAGATCACATTTCTTACCCATGTTGGGTAGCCCACAGTTCATAAAAGTTATTCCTGTAAAGAAACACTAATTTAATAAAAAGAATCACAATACGTTAAAGAGAAACAATATCATATGGGTGTATGAGTGCATATTCCACGTACAATGGTTTAAATATAATAACTTATCATTAACTTAACATACACTTAACGCACCTGACCACTTGACAACCTTCCACGTTCACAGCTGAAACACTACTGAACCCACTTTTCACATACCCCCCTCCCACTACTCCCCAAATTAACCCCTATCCCCAGTTTCTGTTATTCAGGTAGAGAACACTACATGTGTTCACAATTTGGAATACTGTCTGCATACTTAAAAGGTTATTATTTAAACTAAAAACACCATATTATAATGAAAATGTGTTTTTCAAGGGGTGGCTCTAATAATTTGATCACCCTCTGTATTTACTTACTTTTCTTCTATCATTATTCATTCTCTTTACACGGTTTTCACTCGCTTTCGCTGTACTGTATACAATTGCATGGTAGCGTGGTCGAGGTGGAAAACCGTTATGCAAGTAGACTTTATTATTTATGCCGAAATGACTTAGTTAAACGGGGTAATGCGAGGGGGAATTTAATTATAATACTTAAGACGAGAGAGACAAAAAAATAGTTTAAATTCACAATTACATTCTAACACGAAAGGACACCTTTTTAAATGCGAGGCGGGCCGATGACTGCCCATTTTTGGGCATTTGTCTCTCGTCCCGCTTGTTTTCAGGCGTTGTGTTGCCAATTTGTATTTTATAATTTTAATAATCAAACCATCATTTATCGCAAATACATTTGTTAACATCATTATCTCTATTAATTTCTTATAACCAAAACATTCTAATAAAATATAATTTTAATATAAACAAAACATTCTAATTTTTAATTAGACATTACTACAGTGCGCTGACAAAGTATCTACTGGGAAATAATGCTGCGAGCTGCTCGTACCCTGAAAGGGCGCGCGAATAAAACGATGTTCTGTATAATATGAGAACTTTCCTCCTCCTTCTTCTTAAACTGAGGTATGAATCGTCAAAACATTGATTGACGATATATGTATATATATATATATATATATATATATATATACCTTTCCTTTTAACCTTTCAAATGTTCCGTGCGATGATTCCTCATTTCATGAAGGTCAAGCTTGTCGCCCCTCCTCTTGAGTTGGTCTGGTGAAGGAGTGAGTTGGTTTCTTGTACTCTCCACCTCATATAGCCAAGTACGCCCGGCTCATCGGGGATTGTTCTGAGCCAGGCGGCTAATTTTCTTTTGAAGATGTTCATAAACAACACTCGTGTTCCTTAGGTCTTTGGGCAGCTGATTAAACAGTCTTGGTCCTCTCACAACAAAACTGTTTTCTTTCAGGGTTAAGGATGTTCCCTGTCTAGCCTTTAATTTGAGAACACGACACAGTCTTCCTTTTCTACTTTACTGTGTTGTTTGGGGAGTTACAGGGTTCAGAGTAAGATTAGGGACTATTTTCTCCATTATTTTCCAAGTGTAAATAATGGTGTATCTTTCTCTTCTCCTTTCCAGTGAAGATATGTTTAATTCGCGTAACTTTCCCAGTAATTTATTTCTTTGCATCCATTAATCTTGGCTGTGAAGCTTCTCTGAATCCCTTCTAGCAGTCTAATGTCTTCTTTTTTATATGGGCATGTTAGGACCGAGCAGTAGTCGAATTTGGGTATGATCATTGTTTTCAGTAGAGGAATCATTTTATTCCTATCCCTTCGTTTAAAAGTTCTCAGCATGTGCCCAGTTATTCTGGTAGCTCTGTTTACTGCTATCTTATTTTGTGTTTCAAATTTCGCATCGTCAGTCATTACAACTCCTAAATCTTTTGCTTTAGAATTTCTCTGAATTTCCTCTCCATTTGTGGTAATATATATATATATATATACACACACGATATTAGGAAAAGTTATTGCTTTAGGTATGATTTATTATTTATTAAGTAATGTATATACGGAATAAAAACTAGGGACAAAAATAAGGACAAAAATAAGGACAATTTTAGGGACATCATATTATATATATATATATATATATATATATATATATATATATATATATATATATATATATATATATATATACAAAAATAAGGACAAAAATAAGGACAATTTTAGGGACATCATATATAATATATATTCAAAAAAGACGATACCTCTACCAATAGACTATAGCCTAGTAAACCCACTGCTTGTAAAACTTGGGACTTTTGACGAACCATTTTTCTGGACGATCAATCTTCCTTTACAAGCTAGTGAAATGGCTCTCACACTCACCCGACCTCACATCTCCTGACTTTTTTTGGTGGGTTTACCTAAAAGATACGATATATATACTGTCAAACCTAAGACATTTACGTTATAGACATTACTTTATAGACAAGTCTATAAACTAATCACCAACATCCCAACATAGCTATTTCCAAAAATTATGTCAAACATTTGTGGAAGGTTGAATATTGTGTTGAAAACAATGGTGTTTTTTTATGCAGGAAGGAGAGGCCAAGGGCAAGCGCCTTCATAAATGATCCCCCTTCATAAGAAGGAGCGAGTCAAAATCTGATAAGATTGTGTAGTGTATAAAATGCATGTATGTGCATGCGCCTCTGTGGTGTAATAGTTAGCATCGCTGACTACGAATACATCGGCCCCGGGTTTGATTCCCGGTGACGGCAGGCGGCGCGCAGCAAACCCAACTGTTCATTCTTCCATATAATAAAAATAGGTTGGGAGATAAATATGAATCCTGATTCCTGAGTGGCCTAGTGGTTAAGACGGTGGGATGCTGATCGGGAGGTCGTGAGATCGAGTCCTGGCGAGGACTTTGTAACTTCTGACCACCCGTGTTGGGGCGTGGTTGGGATTCCACGTTAAGCTGTACGTCTAAAGTAGAGCAACAAGCTTGACCGTGGAAATGAACAATTCAGGCGGAAGCAAAACCAAGGTTAACCAAGATGAGACACAGAAAAAAGACCAGCTGAAGAGGAAAGTGACACGAGAAACAAGAGTTCCAGCACTCCCTGTCTCCTGCCTAACGTCTCCCACGGAGTACTTCGCTGGTTGAGTGGCGTCTATAATGTCCACCATTACAGTGAACATGCTTAATTAAGGTTAATAAACTCCTATATTTTACGTCCATATTGCGTTTGTATTTTTGTATAGATTCCTCTTATTAGCTTAGAACATTTATTTAGAAATAGGGACATATTTGGGACACCCGGTATATACAGGGTGGCGCAAAAGTCACGCACCATAGTAATTTTTAGTATTAATTGCAATATATTTTTTTTTAGGTAAGGGATGGCTGCGAAATTAACAATAGACGAGAGGGTGAGCTGGGTTTCAATGTATAGAATAATAGGTAATACAAATCGATCAATCGCTACAAAATTTAATAGAAAACATCTGGACAAACCTCCAATTGATCAGGCAATCGTTGAAAGAGTAGTTAATCGGTTTAAAGAAACGGGAAGTGTTAATGACCGTAGCGTTAAGCCGAGAACTTCAACCGAAGAAGCAACAACAACAATGGTATTAGGTCATCTCTTACAAAATCCAAAAAAGTCGACGAGAAAGCTTTCTCAGGAGACAAGATTGACAGGAAATCCATTCAGCGAATTCTAGAGAAACATCATTTCCCTCCCTACATATCCAACTTGTTCAGGACCTGCACGGTGATGATACAGATCGTAGAAAGGAGTTAGTTTTGCGAATGGTTCTTATAACAACCCACCCTCATCCGTTGGATCATGTTCAGTGACGAGACGACATTTCACCTCAACGGAAATATCAGTAGACATAATGCACGCTATTGGGCCAACGACAACCCACATTGGATGCAAGCGATTCATGTGCAACATGATCCACGGGTTATGATGTTGGCGGCGATATGGAGCGATCGGTTAATCGGTCCGATCTTATTTGACGGTATTGTGACAGGTGACACTTACAGTATATCCAAATGCTGCAGACAGTTTTAATGCTTATTGTGTACGACATTCCATTGGCACAACTTGTGGTCCCAACAGGACTGTGCATTGCCACATTTTGCAATCATCGTCCGTAAATTTTTAAATGTGACGTTCCCAAACAAGTGGATTAGACGGCGAGGTCCAGTCGAATGGCTACCAAGGTCCTTAGACCTCACGCCTTTTGACTTCTTTCTGAGGGGGCATCTCAAGTCGGTCGTCTATTTTGATCTTCCCAGAAACATAGAACAATTGCAGGAGAAAATCAGTTCTGAGTGTGCCAAGATCAGCATAGCGTGTTAAGAAAACTTCAACCATTATGTTTACATCGATTCGAAAAGTGTGCCACCCTATATATATACACACTGACTATATATATATATATATATATACACACACATACACAGGGTGTCCCAGAAGTCTGGACTCATAGGGAAAATAGGCATTATATTTTTAAAGTGAAACTGGAATTTCTACATGTTTCCGGAAAAAGCCAGAGGGAGGCATGTTCGAGAAATAACTGACATGCCTCCCTCTGGCTTTTTCCAGAAATATGTAGCAATACTGAGCCATCATGGTATTTTCTTTCCTGAAATATGTGAAACTGACATTAGAAATGTGTTTGTTTCACTTTAAAAATATAATACATATTTTCCTTATGAGTCCAGACTTCTGGGACACCCTCTCCAGTATTATGAAAACATTTTTAAAATGCTGATTATATGATTATATAATAATAGAATTCTTTTCATTCTAAAAAGTTACAGGAATACAATGATATGTCTGTCTAATTAAGGAGCTTTCGAATGTGGTGTTTTGTTTCATGAAGACTTACAAGCAATTAATCAATATTGAAAGAATTTGTATTTAATGGTGACATCACATTTTGATTAAAATAATTGGCTATGTTCTCTTGGGTATTTTGAATTCGTAACTAAAGGACCTACATTGATTATGTTTGTATCAGGTGAATTCGTTAATCATTGTTGGCAACACTGCACGTCGATTCGGCTGCCATCTACCGTGCATTGGTTATATGAGTCAGTTGAACATGGCGGCTCGATTGGAACACTGTCCTGTCATTTCTGCAACGATATTCCAAGTCTGTCAGTGGTCAAGAATTTCTCGAGCGCATTGTCACAGGAGACGAGACGTGGGTTCATCCCCGTACTCCGGAAACAAAACGTGCCAGCATGGAATGGAAACACCCTGGGTCCCCGCGACCAAAAAAGTTCAAGATTGTGAGGTCCGCTGGCAAAGTGATGGTTACCGTGTTTTGGGACCACAAAGGCGTTTCGCTTGCAGACTTCATGCAAAAAGGCACAACAATCAATGCAGCTGCATATTGTTCAACACTGGAACGTTTACGAGCGGCCATTAAACGTAAACGTCCTGGACTGTTCTGTAGGGCAGGGCACTGTTCCAGTCGATCCGCCATATTCAACTGACTCATATGACCAATGTACGGTAGATGGCAGCTGAATCGACGTGCAGTGTTGCCAACAATGATTAACGAATTCACCTGATACAAACATAATCAATGTAGCTCCTTTAGTTACGAAATTATACGCCGTTTAAACTTATTTTCTCGTACATTGAAAAACATAAAAAATAAAAACGCTGATACCAGTTCAATTCCAGTGAAAATACATAAACTAATACCAGATGATATAGCAACCTCACTCACAAGACTTATGAATGGGTTATTAGTACAAGGTGTATTCCCTGATCACCAGAAGATAGCCAGGGTTTATCCAATATTGAAATCAGTCAGCTCTGATTCTCCATCCAATTACCGCCAAATTTCAGTCTCACCAACTTTGAGTAAAGCGTTTGAAAGAATCGTATACAATAGACTAATCAAATTGTTAGCTAAATACGAAATCCGAGCAAAAACACAATTTGCGTTTAGAGAAGGCCACACCACAGACGACGCAACGCCATCAACATGCTGTTAAAAAATATCTATAAAAACCTAAACTACAAAAAAAAACCACAATCTTCGTTTTCCTTGACCTGTCGAAAGCCTTTGATACGCTGTCACATGATATCTTATTAGATAAATTAAACACATATGGCATAAGGGGAAATATGCTAAATTGGTTTAAATCATATTTCTTAAATCGTCACCAGTATGTTAAAGTAAGTGACATTTCATCAGAATATGCTGTATTCGAAAATAGGGTTCCACAAGGATCTATCCTTCGGCCTTACTCTTCTCAATGCATGTAAATGATTTTTATCGATCAACAACATTAGACTGTATTCAGTATGAAGTTGATACAACACTCACTTCTACACACTACGATATCAATTACCTAATGAACGAAGTGAACAGGCAATTGGATCACGTCTATAAATGGATTGATAACACTGGTCAACAGAGTTTTTGCTTGAGACTCAAAAGTAACTATTCTACTAATTTGAGGTTGCTGATTTCGAATAGAAACTTTATTTTGCATATCAGGTCTGGTTTTTTCTGTACAGAAGGTGGATTTGTTTGGTTGACCGTATTTCCTGTAAATTTTTCATTAATAATTTACTTTTCGAGTATTTGTGTTTAACTATGCTTTCATCTACTTTTCTCTCTTTTCAGATTTGCTGACAATGTGTGCTTCTAGAGGTTGCAGCAATAAACTTGATTCATTCTGCTACATTTGTGGTTTATTTACTTCATCTTCACAACGTAGGAACATTACACCACTCATTAAAACAGCCTACTATCACTACTTTGGTTGTCAACTTGGAAACCAAGAGAAAAGCTGGGCACCACATGTTTATGTTTGCTGCACTTTCTGTTCAAACCAGCTAAGAGACTGGCTGAATGGGAAAAAGCATGCCATTTGCAGTGTCAATGATTTGGCGTGAGCCAAAAAATTATGTGAATGACTGCAAACCAAAATAACTGGTTTTACTTCCAAAACCAGGCATAAGAATGTTTATCCTGTGGTTGACTCATCTATCAAACCAGTACCTCACAGTGATGAACTGCAAACCAAAATAACTGGTTTTACTTCCAAAACCAGGCATAAGATTGGTTATCCTGTGGTTGACTCATCTCTCAAACCAGTACCTCACAGTGATGAACGGCATGCGAAGGTGCCCCCTCAGGGCATTGGTTTCTGCTCGTATGTAGGAAAATTACGGCTTCTGATTAATCGAGGCTCATGGTGTAGTGGATAGCATATCTGACTGGCAATCGGAAGATCCCGGGATCGATTCCCGGGTGGTTACATCATTTTTCATTTGTTCGTTCTCCCTCCTCATCTTGTGCGGAACGTTCTTCTACACAAGCGTCGTTCTTTACATTAATTATACTGTGTGTTGTTTGCAGTTAAAATGTATATATGTGCGGCATGCGGGAGATGCCCCCTCAGGGCATTGGTTTCTGCTCGTATGTAGGAGAATTACGACTTCTGATTAATCGACGCCCATGGTGTAGTGGTTAGCATATCTGACAGGCAATCGGAAGATCCCGGGTTCGATTCCCGGGTGGTTACCTCATTTTAAATTTGTTCGTTCTTCCTCCTCATCTTGTACGGAACGTTCTTCTATACAAGCGTCGTTGTTTACGTTAATTATAGTGTGTGTTGTTTGCAGGTAAAATATGTATATATATATATATATATATATATATAAATAAAATGTTATAATGTTATAACGTTATAATGTTTCAGACCAACAAAGACCCTAGGATCCACTCATGTCTGGTCTACCTAACTGTGTTCGTAATTGTGTATTGTGTATGTCCTCCGTGGTGGCGGAGGGGACCTACAATTTTACGTGGGTTCCGAACCACAAGAACATAAGAAATTTATGTAACAACTGCCTGTACATTCGCAACTACCAATTTTTGGAAAACTAAATAATTATCAATTTAAAACTAATTAATTAACGATTTAAAACTAATTAATTATCGATTTAAAACTAAAGATAGAATCTCTGGATCCAGAGGATCAAGTCATAAAAGACTACTATCCACAAATATGTTACACTCTATATCTATAACCGACATGCAAATATATCAGATCCAAAGAATCCAGTCATTTTCATTACGGTATCCATCAATACTAGTACCTTGCCCAACAAAAAATAAGTCACGGTCCATATCGATTGCGGACCAAGTCAAAATTTACAATCATATACATTACAATATATATACTTAGGAGGAAAAGTGTAGGTGTGGCTGTAAAGACTGTACAGTAATGAAGAAATGTGTGTGCACCCATTTTGGGTCTCCCATTTCAAGGTGTTTGTGGGGCAAGTGAAGATCATCAGTTTTTCAATACCTCACAGTACTATGGGGGGCACCGCTCGGCAGAGGAATCTCTTTAAATGGGGGGTGTAAGGACAGAGAGTATCCCCTAACCCAAGATGCTGCCTCCCTATATCCCACAACACTTGTGTTGAGGTGTGGGATCTATCACCACAAAGCCTTAATTTTACTACCTTAAACTATACCCAATCTATCAACATATGCGTCTAATCGATTTTTAAACATGTTTATAGACGTGCTACTAATTACTTCTACCGGCAAACTATTCCAGCTATTTACTATTCTATGCGTAAAAAGTTTTTGGCAACTGCTGTCTCGAACCTTCTACTTGTCAACTTACACCCGTTATTTCTAGTCCTATTATATTGAGATATTTCGAAAAAGCTATCTCTATCTACGTTATCGAACCCATTCATAATTTTGAAAACCTGGATTAGATCACCCCTTAGCCTCCTAGTCTCGAGTGTTGTCAATTTTAACTCCTTAAGCCTATCCTCGTACGACTTTGACCTAAGCGACGGAATCATCTTAGTTGCTCGTCTTTGAACTCTTTCGATTTTGTCTATATCTTTGCGCATATGCGGATTCCAAAATTGGACGCGTACTCCAAATGGGGTCTAACTAATGATTTATAAAGGAACTATAATATCGCGCGATTTGTACTCAAAATTTCGAGCTATAAAACCTAACACTTTGTTCGCCTTATTGACCGCTGCTGTACTTTGTTTCGCTACTTTTAAATCACCAGTGACTATAACTCCTAAATCTTTTTCCTGCTCTACGCTTGTTAAATCTTTCCCTGACATACTATACGCAAAATTACCGTTACGCGAACCTATATGCAAAATTTTGCACTTATCAACGTTAAATCTCATTTGCCATGTGACTGACCAATCAACGATTTTATTCAGATCTTCCTGGATTTTACCTCTATCTTCGTCATTAATCGCCCTACCACCCAGCTTCGTGTCATCCGCAAACTTTGAAACTGTACTGACTAGGCCGACATCTAAATCGTTAATATATATAAGAAAAAGCAAGGGGCCCAATACAGAACCCTGAGGAACGCCACTCGCTACATTAGCCCAACACGACTCCGCTCCATCAACGACCACCCTCTGTTTCCTACCTCGCAACCACTCTTCTAGCCAATTTATTACTACACCCCTGATTCCATGAGCCTTAGTTTTTTCAATGAGTCTTTTGTGCGGCACGGTGTCAAACGCTTTTTGAAAATCTAAATACACTACATCAACCGCCCGATGTCTATCGTAAACGTCAACCACGCTTTGGAAAAATTCTAAAAGATTAGTTAAGCAAGATTTGTTTCGCCTAAAACCGTGCTGCGTATTTCTAACTAGTTTATGCACTTCTAAGTGTTCGACTATACGATCCCTAATTATTGATTCCAGTAGCTTACCTACAACAGACGTTAAACTGATTGGCCTATAATTTCCCGCCGCACCTTTATCGCCTTTCTTAAAGATAGGTGTTACGTTTGCTAACTTGAAATTATCTGGTACGCCCCTCAGAAATAGACGCATTAAAAATCTTTGTTAGCGGCACAACAATGCTATCTTTTAATTCTTTTAGTTGTATGGGATATATGGAATCCGGCCCCGGTGATTTACGCGTTTTCATTTTATCAATATAGCGCATTACTTCCCCTTCACTAACCACGATATTATCCAAAATATTACCATTATCAAAAGGTATTATGTCTATGACCGTAGGGATATTCGTTACATCTTCTATAGTAAAAACTGACGTAAAAAATTCGTTTAGCAAGGTAGCCATTTCCTTGTTTTCAGAAACTAGATCTCCGTTTACATTTTTCAAAGGCCCCAAGACACTTTTTACTGGATTTCTATTATTGACGTATTGAAAGAATCGCTTGGGGTTTTCTTTACCGTCACGAGCTATGGAGATTTCAAATTCGCGCTTGGACTTTTTTATTACACTTTTCGCTTCACGCCTTAGAGATATGTAGTTGTTTCGTAACAAAGTCTTTATCGCACTTATATAGCCTATAAGCCCTATCTCTACTCTTTATAATGTCTCCTACTCTAGAAGTAAACCACAAGGGCTTGTTGTTTACTTTCGCACGCTTAATTTTGTACGGTACACATTCCTCATTTATAGTCCTAAATACCGTTTCGAACGATTCCCACATTAGTTTTGCGTTGGAGTTCCCCATTACGTTTTCCCAATTGACGTGTGAAAATTTATTTCGAAATTTACTAAAGTCTGCGTGCTGGAAGTTAGGAATTTTAGTCGAGTTAGTTGGTTTCGAGTGACTTACTGAGAGGACAAACTCTACCATATTGTGATCGCTATTGCTAACGGTTCTACTACTTGAAGATCAGTAATTAGCCTATCATCCGTAGTTATTACTAAATCTAAAATACTGTCCAACCTCGTAGGTTCCCCAACCTTTTGAATAAGAAAGCTATCCTCGAGAAAATTAACTAAACGATTACCTTCCGCGTCTCCCTGCATTGTATCGTAATTCACGTTGGCGCAATTAAAGTCACCCATAACTAAAGCCTGCTCACTACCGATTATTCTCTTTAGTTCACGATATAACGCTTCGTCCGTATCAGCTGTTTGATTAGGGGGCCTATATATAACCGCAACAAGAAGTTTGAAATCGTTCAATTTAAGTTCTGCTATAGTCGAATCTATCGGTTCTGGAATTGAGTGCTTTACTTCTATAACGTTCGCAATATTATCTTTGATATACAACATAACACCGCCTCCTCGCCTACCTATTCTGTTTTTAACAAAAAGTCTATAACCTTTAATTTGATACTCCCCTACAAAGTCACGTGTTTCAGTGCTAAGCCACGATTCATTTATCGCAATTAATCATAGTCTTTACAAGCAATTAAAAAAAAAATTCGTTTATTTTATTTCGTAGGCTACGAGCATTTAAGGATAGAACCTTCAAATTGTTTGTAATTGCGACACCTTCGCGAGCGCAGGGGAAATTTGTGGAATTTACGCTGGGACCGTTCGGTTACGGCAGCCTGAAAAGAAGAGACAGTATTATGAAATAGTCTTCCTAAACGCGCAGCTCCAACGTCATTAAATGAAGTCCATCTTCGAGGAACA
>JAJOZX010007872.1:125000-142500 GCA_023014485.1 Bathynomus jamesi
CCTGGGCGTCTCCAGAAGCTGGTGGAAAGAGTTGGAGCCCACATTGAATTTTAGAGAAAACATACCATGTATGCCTACCTTTTCATATTATTTCTTCTGAAATAAATGGATAATATGCGTATTTTTTTACCAACCCAAAATAGGGAGCTCCTTCCGCCCACCCTACATATATATATATGCAGGGGTTGGACAAAATAATATGAACACCTTGATAAATGGCGGTTTTTATTCTTAATATGGAGTTGGTCCTCCTTTAGCGGCAATAACAGCTGCAATGCGTCGGGGAATTGATTCATACAGCTTTTGGACAGTGGCTAGAGGAATCCTCAGCCATTCTTCGAGCAATCCTGCTCCAGTTCCTCCAAAGACGCCGGCGGTGGGAATCGGCTTCTGACCTGCTGCTCCAACTGACACCACAGATGCTCGATAATGTTAAGATCCGGGGATTGTGGAGGCCAATCCAAGCGTTCTACTTCACTAACATGCTCTTCAAACCAGTTTTTAACGACCCCAGCGGTGTGGATTGGTGCATTATCATCCTGGAAGACGGCGCCGCCATTGGGAAACAGCGTTTGGACCATGGGATGGACCTGGTCAGCCAATATTGACAGATAGACCTGGGCGTTAACCCTACCATGCAGTACTACAGCTGGGCCAAGAGTATTCCACGATATTGCTGCCCAAACCATCACAGATCCGCCTCCATGCTTAACGGTTGGGGTCAGGCAGTCGTGGTCAGGCAGTCGTGGTCATAAGCATCTTAAGGCTGTCTCCAGACGTAAACTCGACCGGAAAATGGAAATAGCGTAAAGGAGGATTCGTCGGAGTAGACTACATTCTTCCACCGGTCCATTGACCAATTCTTATGGTCATTACACCATTTTCTGCGCCGCTCAATGTTGATGTGCGAAAGGAAGGGTTTGGCAATTGCAGCCCTCCCATGGTATCCAGCTCCATGGAGCTCGCGACGTACAGTTCTGGTCGATACCGGGCTTGCAAGATGCTGGTTAAGCTCTGCAGTCACTTTTGGAGCTGTGGTCTTATGGTTCTTTGTCACAATGCGCTTTAGCACCCGGTGGTCTCGATCACACAGCTTCTTCTTGCGTCCACTATTGCATTTGTCGGTGCTTGTCTTTCCATGGTTTTGGTATGCAGACATGACCATAGAGACAGTTCCTCTGGATACATTGAACATCTGAGCGGTTTTCGTCACCGATGCACCAGCCATCCGCGCTCCGACAATTTGCCCTCTTTGGAAGTCTGACAGGTCTTTCATAACTGCTAATTCATAATTCACTCAGATCTGTAAAAACAACGTGAGGGTTATAACATGACGTATACACTCTCTGTTACGCATTTAAATAGGTTTGCCAGTCATTTGACCGTTTACTTTGTGTCTGAGCAGTCCGTAAAGATAACCGGTGAAATCGGCGGGTGTTCATATTATTTTTTCTAACCCCTGTATATATATATATATATATATATTATATATAATATTATATATATATATATATATATATATATATATATATATGATACACACAGACCGTGCATGGAACAAGGTACTCTTCTGGGATAATTAAATCCACTATAGTCCGAATAAGTAATGGTAAATGACAAATACCATAGTTTTTCTTTTTCATGATGCAAGCCCGACGTGGGCAACGGGTCTCTCGCAAAGAGGTCCCATAAATATAGCTTCCTTCACCAGCTATCTGCAAAGCAGACAGAATCCAGCTTTGGGACATGGATCCATGTTCCTGAGGATGTCATTAGACGAAAGCGCTTGAGCACCATTTTGTGTTTCCTTTCCTTCGTGGTTTTATTCATCATAAATATTTTTCACGTATTACTTTCGTGAAATAATTTTCATATATATATATATATATATATATATATATATACATATATATATATATATATATATATATATATATATATGCATATATATATATATATATATAATATATATATATATATATATATATAAATATAATATATATATACAGCATGTCCCAAAGAAATGCATACCCATTTTGTTCGATAATACCAGCTATGAGGATAATAAATATATTACTTTTTATATGTTTTTTTAATAAAGAATTTTCTCCTGAATCTAAATATGTAATTATTTTTATTAAAAATTGAAAAACAAAAACGTTACAGATGTTTAAATTATAATTATTATTTTCGAGACTTCATGTGCGATATTTTCTAATATTTCAACCGACTCTTTTGAGATACTTATGTTTAGTGTTGATATTGAAGCATAAATGTTGTAATTATTAGTTAATTCAAAAAATTTACAAATTCCATTGTTAAATGACACTTTATCTAAGATGTTCAAATTGTCGTTAGAAAAGAACAAACGTCGCAGAGTTATAAGATGTTACATAAGGTTAGAGCAAAACTGTAGTCTTGCCTAATTAGAACTCAACGAAATGGCTAGGCTAAGCTAGGCACTAAACATAAGTATCTCAAAACAGTCGGTTAAAAGGCAGGCCAGGCCATAAAAAAAAATATTAGAAAATATCGCACATGAAGTCTCGAAAATAATAATTCTAATTTAAACATCTGTAACTTTTTTGTTCTTCAATTTTTAATAAAAATAATTACATATTTAGATTCAGGAGAAATTTTTTTATTAAAAAACATATAAACTAATATATTTATTATCCTCATAGCTGGTATTATCGAACAAAGTGGGTATACATTTCTTTGGGACACGCTGTATATATATATATATATATATATATATATATATATTATATATATACCTGTAAAAATGAACCATAAATAATTCCCATATTCCTATACTATCTTACTCTTCATGTAATCCTTGTATTCATTTATATAGTTCTTGTAACCATTTTAGAAAAAGTATCCATTTTAAAAATTCATGTGTTATATGGTTCATGTATTTATATACTCCTGTATATTCTTATATATTTAACTTTATATAATGCCTATACTCATATGTATGTACGTGTGTGTATTCATTTTTACATAAAGACCAAAATCGCCCAACGCGAGTTTGGATAAAATTTTTGATTTGTTTTCTACTTTGCCAAATAATTGGTGACCTGTTGTTTTTTTAAAAATCTCATAATCATTTTTTTAGATTTCGCTTAATAAGGAATCGTGCTTAAGCTTTGCAATGTTCATATTTTGTATACATTCCTTTCGTTATAAAAGATGAGATCATGTCTTGCCTAAGCATTTAAATTGTACATCTTAAACCTTAAAATTTTACTCATATGCATATTTTAGTGTAAAGATGCATAGTCCGATTTCCACTTTTAGTTAACTTGGCAGATCATGATAACATCAGATCTGAAAAGTCGCGGTTTAAGATAAAAATATGGTTTCGTCTTCAAATATTTTGTTTACTCGTTCAAGCCTTACCACAGCTAAAAATTTACTTCAAACATACTTCCAAACACAAACTTCAGATCCTGAACAAGCCAATATGTCTCAGTCTCAAACCCCCGCCCCAGCATACATTAACTTAGGCAGACTAGTAAACCTTCCCCATACTGTTTTAATATTTAAGGGGACCATAGATAATCGCTTTGTTGAACCACGCGTAAGACCTTGGATTGAATCTTTAGAGCAACATTTCTTACGCGAAAACATTACCGATGATGATATAAAAATTAGGGAAGCAAAAAGATTTATCGACCCTAAAGAAGGGAATGCTCATGACACAGTCACCTACGTCCCATCAATTAGCGAAGCTACAACATGGGACGATTTTAAACAAAACTTATTAGAATTTTTTAAAGAAATAACACTTGCACAACCCTTAGCCACGTTAGAAGCAGTCTTCCAAGCTAAATGGAAGAAAGAGGAACACGAAGATTTAAACAATTTTATTACACGAACACATAAACTTGTAGGAGAAGCCCACCGTGCCGCAGAAAATGCATGTGGCATAACTTTCACTTCGAAACAAAGAAATCTAATAGTAGCAACAACCATTTACCAAAACCTACCCGGAGCACCTAAAAAAAGTTTCAGGAGTTTTTAGATGTTGACAAACCTGTAAGTGTAGCCATAAACAAAACACGGGAACATTACCCCGATTTAGCAAACCAGAACTACCGAAAGAGTAGAGAAACCCCTGTACATTACATTCAGCAGCAGCAGCCACAACACCAACAGCAACAACAACAACCCTATAAATCGAGGCCAATGCAGGGAACACCACCCCAGAAACAAGCCCACCAAACCCAGAATACACGCCCTCCTCCACAGTGTTTTAACTGCGATGGCTTTGGGCACATGATAAGTCAGTGTAATTATCCCTCTTATTGCTCCCACTGTCACGAACATGGTCATCGCCGTGGCGATCGCCAAAAGTGTGCTGATAAAGCCCCTGCAGGGTATAGACCCCACTTTCAGAAATCAAACCACCCACGTTCCAAAAACGTATCCCAAAAGTCATCCAATCCCCAGAAACCAGTCCATTCCCAGCCTCAGTCGAACCACCAACCCAATAGATTACGACCACAGGGTCAACCACACTCTTACCCCATGTACAAACCTCAGTACAACCAGCAAGGTCAGCTAGTTCGGTACGTAGAAGTACCCGTGGAGGAATCATTTTTCCCAGAGTACAGTTTTCAAGAACACCCTCCAGTAGGGTGACAATAAAAATCGAAAGTTGGAGATTTTTATTGGCCATTTGTTCAATGCTGCTACTACATGAGAAAACAATGTACTGTAAATATTAGGTCATTCGGATAATATTTAAGGGTGTCTCAAGTGAGGTAAATAATTCTCCTTATAACAAAAATTAATTATTCATTACCTAGTAAAAATAAATTAATATTTTTTTAATTAATGTAAATAAACGTTAGTTTTAGTTCATAAGGTTTAAGTGCAGGCGTACTCCAATCGTAATAAGTAAATAATATATTTACTAAATAATTCCAGGGTGTCTTTCATTCAATTGTAGACCACCCATTAATTCTTGCTTTTCCTCAAGCCATACACCTTTTTCAATGTATCAGGCTGAGACTTCCTATGATCATCAACAACCTGCAAGAGATGTTGGCGCTGTTCTTCATTCTTCGTAATCTTTGTATTGAAGGCCTGGATCAAGGCAATTCCCCTCTCTGCCATGTCATTGACGACTTTTAGTCCTTCAACTATAGTCAAACCAGTCTTGAAATCTTCGTCGTCCGGCCAGGTCTCTGGTTCCTTGGACAAGAAACCATCATTAATTTTTAGAAGTTCAAAGAGAAGCTTTGATCCTTTCAAGGCAAAGTCCGAGAGCTGCTTTGTTGAAATGGAAGAAACAGCAGGTATTGGGGCTCGCTTTGGAGGATCTTCAGCAGCTTCTTTTTCGAGGATTGATCGAGCGATATTCTTTTTCGTCGTTGCATTGATACCTTTATCAAAGAGTGCGAGACCAATCAAGTACTCGCTGAGGTACCATAAGTGACGACCGAGGACACTAAGGCAGGATGCTGAGATCTGTTCATCGTGGTACTTTGCTAGGTCTTGAAGAAGCTTCAAATCGTTCGCGGGAGCAGATGAAGGACTGCTGGCCGTGAACCACGCGCTGACATATAACTCCAGGGCAAAAAATACAAATCGTTTTAAGCCAGACATTTCACGAGTTGTAAGTCTAAACTGATGGGAAAGCAGCAGGATTTTTAATGAATAAATTACTTTTGCCATCCAACGTGCTCGGTGAAGTGCTCCAGGTCGCCGAAACCTAAAGTTAGGTAAATTACCTCCAAGGATTGTAATCGACAACTCCAAGAATTCACGGTAATCATCCCTCGGCTGATGTTTTGTCAGATATAGATTCCAGCAAGCGATCAGTTCTTCTCGATTCTCATTCAGACTCGATGGAAGGTCTGACAGGGTCTTGTACTTATCTTGGCAAATTGTATTCCACGTCTCTTTGAAGCGGGAGAATAGGAGGATATCTGGACCAGATGATGGTCCCATGCATTCCATGTACGCCTTCTCAACGACAAGTTCTAGGATATGATGGCGACATGCAAGGTATAAGAGTCGGCGGCCGAGTTTCTGCTCCAAAATTACGCATGCCCCAGACAAGTAACCAGTATTTGAAGCTGTAGTGTCGAAGCTCATAGCTGATACCTTTTCTGACACATTCCATTCTTTGAGCGCAGCATGTACCACCGAGGCGATGACCTCACCCGTTCCTGATGTCAGCTTAGGTACACCCAAGAGCTTCTCGGTATCAACTCCGGTTACGAAAATGGCTAGTCGGTCACACCGACCACCTTCATCGTCTGGTAGAATTTTTCCGTCCAGTGAACAGTGAGCACTTCGTTGGGTGTGAACCTTTGTTTAATCTTTTCTGCCGTCGCCGAACGGAGCCTTTCTCG
This sequence comes from Bathynomus jamesi, assembly GCA_023014485.1. Taxonomy (NCBI): domain Eukaryota; kingdom Metazoa; phylum Arthropoda; class Malacostraca; order Isopoda; family Cirolanidae; genus Bathynomus; species Bathynomus jamesi. Next base: position 131,372 of record JAJOZX010007872.1, read on the forward strand.
TGATTTTCTAATGGTTTCATAGTTGAGCGCGAGTTTTTGTGAGTTATGGCCGAGGCTTCTAGCCGTAGCGTCGATAATCCGGTGTGCTGAACGATGACTGATTCCTGTGCGATCCAATGTACTTCCCAATTCGGGAGTGATGACTTGGATAGTGCCACGAGCATAACACTTGCGTTTTTCAGGAGATGCGGGCGGTGAGTCTTCAGATGATGGCGCAGAATATTACCTTAGATATCTTAAAAGAATCGGGAGAGAACTTCTAAGCGTTGTTTTCAGTCAGGCAGTCGTATGCAAAATGAACTTGAAGCACCAAAAGCTGATCATCCAAAGATTGATACACATCATATTATTTAACAATTTATTTATGAAAATTTTAATTTAATGAAATAAATTAATCGATTTGCATAATCTATAGTATGAAATAAAGGAAACAATTCTATTAAATTATATAATACACTTGCATTCTCGAAACATTTTTGTTTTTGAAGCGTTGTCGAAACTCGTTCATTCTTGAAATTTCTCCCGCGCGACAGTTTCATTCATGTGACTCGAGGCACCCCTAAATGCTTTCCGAATTCCATGAGATTTCGTCTACGGTGTTTCCTCATAGGGTGGCAGCATTGGACAAATGGCCGGCAAATTTTTTTGAATTTCAAATTTTATCCCTATAAGAAGTTGTCACCCTACCCTCCAGCCAATGTTCCCTCTAATTCTTTTTAGTTCGTGTGCGCAAGAAATTTTCGTTGTGCAGACATTTAGATTCATGGTGAAAATTTGTGCAAACTTTTCTGAGCGCTATTATCTTCAAAATTAAATATATATAAATATTAAATACTTAATAAATATTTTTTCCGTAAGGTGATAGCTTGATCATTACGGTGCTATTAAATGGATATTAAAAAACTGTTTGCAATATTATATATTCTTAAAAAAGAAAACATTTTATCCATTCTAAAAATATGAATAAAATAAAAAATAGTAAAATAAAATTCAACAAAATAAAGAAATAAAATAAAAATAACATTAATTGAAAATGACTATTTTAGTTATTTCTCAAAACAATTTTTAGCATTTAGCAATTTAAAGTAGACTAGCAAGATTAATACATGATTTTATCCATTCACAAAATAGAAGTAAAATATAAAATAATAAAATTCAATAAAATAAAATATAATCAAAATAACATTAAATGAAAGTGCCTTTCATTTAAGTATGATTATGATTTCTCCCTACGATCTTTAGCATTTGCCCATTCCAAATAAACTCTATGAAGATTAATACATCCGTCATCATTCAGGTAACTTTTAATTCGCATGAGCATGTCCAAATGATTTTCTTTCAAGCGGTTTCTTAATTTGTTCTTTATAGAACTCATTAAACTGAAATTTTTGAAATTACTTCATTTACTGTCATGACTCATGATACGCTTGAGCCTGTGCGCATTTTATTTTGCTGTCTGCGCGGGTTTCACAGCGCGTGTGCGCGCGCACACGCGCACACCTTAGAGGGAACATTGCCTCCAGCGTATGGTAATCCCATAGAATATGACCCAGGTCCTCCCATAGAAGACCATTCGAGCCCTTTTTTAGACCCTACATTGGATAATAGGTGCGGACCTCCTAGATTTAATAATAAATTGTAGCACTGATAACGAAGATTTAACTGCTCTCCTAGATACAGGAGCAAACGCGACGTTAATTAAGAAACAATGTGTAGATGAATTATTAGAGAGTACAAATTACAAATATGAACTTAAGGCACCATCCTGCCAACTCAGAGGAGTTACGGGCACACCCATACCTACATACGGAGAAATTGAGTTATATTTAGAAGTTGGAAACGCAGTATACTCCGCGAAATGTTGTATAGTGGACACAGTCGCCACCTTTCAGACAGACATCCTACTAGGCATGGATTTTTTTAACCGGAATCAATGGGAGATTTACCCAGCCGGAAAGTTAGTAAAGTGTCGAAATAGGACACACCATCTCCGTGAGAATGACAGACAGCTTAATGCTAATAGAATTAGTTCAGTTCAGATTTCCGAAAGAAATAGGAAACCCCCTCCACTTGATAGCAGTTCAAGTCAGCCGGTTGCATCCAGAGGGACAACCGCTCCAGAAATCAGAACCCAGGGTAATCAGTTCAAGTTGTTGAATCCAGTTGGATCAACACAGTCAGTTTCCAGTCAGCCAGTTTCCAGTCAGCTAGTTTTAGTTCAGCCAGTTTTAGTTCAGCACAGCTTCAGTTCCGCCCATAAGGCAAATTTAGTCGCCGAACCAGAGTCAGATTCACAATTTTTCATATGCCCTACCGAGCATATAACAGTAGCACCTTATGAGAAGATTTGTTTCCTAGCAAAGGTAGTTGACAGTCAAGGAAAATTATTAGAGTCAGAGCGTACTCTGATTACAGAGAAAAGTAATTTCAAGAGAGATGTTCTTATTGCCCAAGTCCTTAGTCAGAGTCAGAATTCAGCTATCCCTGTTGTTTGTTTAAACAAAGGAAAAAGCCCTATAGAATTAACTTCAAATCAGAAAATAGGAACTGTTTCCACAGTAGAAGTAGATTCAGATTTCCCCATCAGTATGATAAATCGTGTTTCCAGTTCCTTAGAGTTAAATCCTTCAGTATTAAAAGAAGAATATAAGAAATGTCTGGAGCACTCCCTTCAGGAGTCACCAGCTTTACAGGATCCCAAACTAATGGAATCACTTCTCGATTTCCTGATAAGAAATAGAGATGTGATTGTCCTAAAAGGAGATCTTCTGGGCCGAACTAATTTGGTCCCTTTTGAAATCAAGCTGGAACCCAACTCCAAACCCATTTTCATTCCTCCCTATCGGGTTCCACATTCCCAATTAGTCACTATTGAGGAACACATCACGGACATGTTGGAGCAGGATGTCATTCAGCCATCAGCTAGTCCCTGGTCCGCTCCTATGATTCTCGTCTCCAAAAAGGACGGAACATCTCGCCCTTGTATAGATTTTAGACGCCTGAACAACATTACCATCCCAGACCGTTTCCCGATTCCAAACATGCAGGAAACAATTCTGAAAGTAGGGAAAGCGAACTTTTTTTCATCCCTCGATTTAGCATTGGGTTATTGGCAAATGGAGGTCAGTCCCGGATCTCGGGCATTGACTGCTTTCTCCACTAACCGAGACCATTACGAATTCCAGGTTTTACCTTTCGGAGTCCGAAATGGGCCTGCTAATTTCTCTAGGTTGATGAATATAGTCCTTTCCGACCTATTAGGTGTCGAAGCTCTCGTTTATCTTGACGATATTATCGTCTACATTTCGGACATAAAAACACACTTTCAACGCCTTCAGAATGTGCTATCACGCTTGAGAAAAGCACACCTTAAACTGAAGCTTGCAAAGTGCAATTTTTTACAAGAATCCCTGGTATACCTAGGATTCCTACTCTCGTCCACAAGAATTAAACCTGATCCAGCCAAACTCGAAGCCCTGGAACGGTACCCTGTACCCAAAACCATCGACGACGCCCGTGCATTTATTGGTTTTGTCGGATTCTGTCGGAATTTTATCCCCCAATTTTCAAATATTGTTAAACCCATTACTAATTTGTTCCAGAAAAATTCGAAATTTAACTGGGAATCCGATCACCAACATGCCTTTTAAACGTTAATTAATAAACTAACCTGTCATCCCATCTTACAATATCCTGATTACACAAGACCCTTCATCATAGCCACAGATGCTTCCTCCTATGGACTAGGAGCCGTCCTGTTACAAGACGTAGACGGTGTGGAATTACCCATTGCTTATGCCGGTCAACTTCTCTCTGCACCTGAACGGAATTATTCCACTACGGACCGAGAGGCCCTAGCGGTATATTGGGCTTTGAAAAAATTCCGAAATATCGTCTATGGCTACGATGTAACCATCAAGACTGATCATAAGCCACTCACGTACCTCTTCAAGGACAAGCTACTTGAAGGACGATTGAGTAGATGGGCTCTGTTGATTCAGGACTTTGCGGCAAAAATCGTATACAAACCGGGAAAACTTCAAGTTATTCCAGACGGATTGTCAAGACTCAAGCCCGACACCCAAGTGAATAAAATAGGAATTCTTCCTGTGTTCGACTACGAGTGTCTGCAATACTCCCAACAACAGGACCAACACACCCAAAACCTTCGGCGCGCCTGGAACAAAAGGAACCATCGAAGGTAAAAGAAGAGTACAACCTCAAAGATGGGCTCGTACATTTCAGGAACGAAGATGGAAACGACCTCGTGGAGATACCAAAAGATCTCGTCGATATAGCCATTGGACTTTGTCACGACTCACCTTTGTATGGACACATGGGGCCGGATCGCACCATCAAGAGTCTTTTGGAGCGAAACCATTTTCCCGAGATGAACAGAAAGGTACAAGAATACATAGCCGAATGTCCGTCGTGTTTCAAACATAAGGGCAACGTACCATCCACAGCTCCGATGCATAAATATCCAGTATGCCAAAGGCCCTGGCAAAGAACTGGAATGGATATACTGGGACCATTTCCCAAAACATCAAAGGGAACTCAGTACATCATGTGTTTACGGACCACTTCTCGCGTTACAGCGAAGTAGCCGCCATTCCAGACCAGACCTCGGAAACTGTGGCAAGAGCCCTAGTGGAACGCGTCATCCAAAATCATACCACTCCTTCCATCCTAATCTCGGATAACGCCCTTAGTTTCACTTCCAAACTGTTCGAGTCATTCTGTAACATGTGTAAAATTAAAAATACACACATTGTGGCATACCATCCTCAGGCAAACGGCTTAGTGGAAAGGCACAATCGAAAGATCTTAGAAGCCCTGCGCCACGTTGTCGATGCATCCTCCCGTACATGGGATGATTCCCTTCCCATGGTACAAACAGCCATCAACAATGGCTATAATGTGTCCATCGGGGACACCCCTCATTTCGTCCTCTATCACCACGACAAGCGTCTACTTTTTGATTTGCCCGACCAAACCGACCCGGCAGTCCTAACATCTTCCGAAATGGCAGAAGCAAATCAGCAACTAGCTGAACGATCTTTCAAGATTTTTGACATAATCCGCTATGCCCTCGACCAACGAAACCAACAGATGGAGCAAGAGCAACATAGGCGTCATCCCCGTCAACGGACTATAATCGTCGGTATGCGATGTTATCTGAAGAGCGTGAAACCGCCAGGGGCTCATCGCAAATTATACCCAAAATGAGATGGCCCATATAGGATTATGAAAGACCTCGGAAAAAATCGTTATGAAATCCTCGACCTCCGGGATCATTCCAAACTAAAGATCATTCACGCTGACAATTTGAAGATAGCTTCCGAACAACACCTTCCCAAAAAACAACTGCCAGGCGTTCGAGCCGCCTATCCTTCAAAAGGTCAAGGTATTAACAAATCGGGCAGGGATCAAAAAACTGAAGTGGTCACCGCGGGAACCGCTACCCATGACGAAGATTGGTACCTCGTAATACCACCAGTACTCGAGGCAATCTCTAAACAAGAGGAGGCCCCAGAGCCAAGCGTCCCATCGGACCCAGACCCTGGAAAAACCCCTTCGAGAGGATCACTCAGTGGAACTCCACCATCTCTTCAAACTCCACCATCTCCTCTGTCACCACCCTCACCGATTGATGATCGACGCACTGACCCCACATACCGCCCGCAAATGCATCACCCACGTGAACTAGAACCTTCACATAAGAAACGAACCCGCTCAAAATCCGAGCTTAACGGTCGACCCCCATTGCAACCAAAACGAGGCCGACCCCTTCGCCCACAAACACAAGTATCGACACAGCCACCCCCAGCTCCGTATAACCTAAGGCGTAGAAATGAATAAAATTGTGCCCCTTATAATTTTCCAAATTATTTACTCTTGTAGGCCTAGCATTAAAATTTCTACCGGAGTTGTTATAGAAAAACTTGCAGAAGGTAAATTTTTGAAAGGGCACGCAGACCTTTATATAAATTTGCAACCCCCTGCTAGAATTAAAATCAATCTCCTTCAGATACAAACCCAATTAAAAACGTTTGAAAGTAAAGTCCAGAATTCTTTCCAAGGAAAAATCAGATTAGTCGCGTTCTGTTAGAAAATACCCGAAAATATTCAAACTACAGCACGCGCCCTATCAGAAATATTAGCCTTACCATGGATACAAACTGAAACTAAAAACTCGGAAAACTTTAACCAAAGAGGTAAAAGGGGACTGATAGATATAGGAGGAAACTGTTCAAGGTTTATTCGGATTAGCAAACGAAGAAGATATTAAAAGAATCGAATTCAAATTGAATCTCTTCGCGCGAAATCGACAGTATAATGGACAAATGTTAGAACAAACTATTAGGTCACTACACGAACACCGCTTCCTCCACTCCCTTTCGGACAGATTCACATACCTTGAATCCATGTTAGCTGAATACAAAGAACACAAAAGATATCTAGAATTAATAGAGATAATTAACCTACAAGTAACCCTAATCGATAAATACTTACAACGAATAACTACGATTCATTCCAAGGCTTTGCGTGCAACCCAGCTAGCCCATGGAAAAATCACTCTTTCCACACTAATACCATGGGAAACACTTCAGTCCTTGATTCACACCGCCCAGACACAATTAAAATTATCACCCATATTCCCACTCAACCACACTAATTACCCCCAATTTCTAGAATACACCTGGACTGTACAGGGACCAAGCCCCTACACATACCTCATAATTATACAATTTTTCGATGTCCTCACTCACGACGTATATAAATTTCACCCTTTCCCAACACCCTACCAAAACAATTCTAATGTCTATCGATTGTATTTACCCACCGTACCACCTTACCTTTTCCTAACCAAAGATCTGTCAGCCTATTCTATGATGTCAGGTAGCGACGTCCGGCATTGCCGATTCCCGCAACCAAATAAACAACTCATTTGTCCTCCACTCAAACCAGTTATTCTTCCAACTACTAGGTCTTGCTTTATCGACTTAATTCGTGACCGGCATGCCCCGGTATGTTCATTTAAAAAATTTAATTCCCCAAAAACCGTCCAACTAGGAATTGGACCAGACATCTGGGGTTCTCTCGCGAACAGGACTGCCGCTACTCTCGTGTGTCCGTCAAATTATTCCCTCATCACAATCCCTATGGTTATTCGGCTACCAATTGGTTGCTCCTTGCGTCCAAAAACCCTCCAAATATACAACCCGGTCAAGGTTACCTTTAATAACTCATACCCCTTCCCGTCGCAAATTAAATTTAAACCCATCATAGAGATCTTAAATCTCTCCATAAAACCTGTAACGATCCTACCCGAGCTACATGCCCCTGAATGGAATGATCAATTGAGTCGGTTTAAAATTTCGGATGATAACCAAAACAACCTCTTACAAATATTACAAACTGTTACAATTTTCTCAACATCTGCCGTTAGCATTATTATTGTATGTGCTATTATCCTCGGTATATTTGTGGTGAAAAGATCGTTCTGGGAACAAAGAAAAACAAGAGACACAGAACAACATGAAACTATTTATGCAAGACCAAGAGTGCGTACCAGACCACGTGAACTAACTAACCACCCGACTTATGTTGTGTATATAAATTTGTATTATAAAACCCATAGTTATCATGTAGTTAGTATTAGTTGGATGTTACATTATTATATTAATATCGTTCTAGAGGAAGAGCCCTGTAAAAATGAACCACAAATAATTCCCATATTCCTATACTATCTTATTCTTCATGTAATTCTTGTATTCATTTATATAGTTCTTTGTAACCATTTTAGAAAAAGTATCCTTTTAAAAATTCATGTGTTATATGGTTCATGTATTTATATAATCCTGTATATTCTTATATATTTAACTTTATATAATGCTTATACTCTATGTATGTACGTGTGTGTATTCATTTTTACATAAGGACCAAAATCGCCCAACCCGAGTTTGGATAAATTTTTGATTTGTTTTCTACTTTGCCAAATAATTGGTGACCTGTTGTTTTTTAAATCTCAGAATACACTTTTTTAGATTCGCTTATAAGGAATCCTGCTTAAGCTTGCACTGTTCATATTTTGTATACAGTCTCTTGTTATAAAAGATGAGATCATGTCTTGCCTAAGCATTAAATTGTACATCTTAAACCTATATATATACATATACCACACACACACATATATAATTATATATTATTATATATATATATATATATAATATTGGTATATATATATACATATATACATATATATATATACACACATATATATATACCTATATATACATATGTGTATATATATATATATTATATATATATAATATAAATATATATATTATATCTATATTAATCATAACATATATCTATAAATATATATATCGCTATATATCTATATTATATATATATATCTATATATGCAATAAACAGCGAGTAAAAATAAAAATTAAAATTAAAGGATTAACAACGAGGCATACAGATTTGTAGGGAAAAATATCGCTTTTTAGCACAAGATCAAATGAATTTAAAATACAATTTATACTGGAAATCTGCCCTGGGTTTTAACACTTTGCCTTTTATAGTCAAGTTTCGATATTAAAGGGTGATCCAGAGAAATGGGACCCAAAAGAAACCCCTATAACTCTTAAAGATAAGTCCTTTTATAAATCATACGCATCATTCGAAAGAGGATAGTTTACAAGTTTTGTACAGGATTGTATAGGTTTTGACAATACAAGACAGAGATAAGATACAAAACAAAATAAAAGTGTTAGTTAAAACTAACCCTCAAGATGACTGCATGGACTGTGGAACAGCTGCGTTTCATAACTGAGCAATATTATGAGCATGGAAGAAGTGTAGTTTCAGCTCAAAGATCTTTCAAGACAATTTTCAGATGTCAAAATCACCTTCTAAGAAAGTAATCGTCGGTGTGTCAGAAATTTTTCCCTAACTGGCAGCATTGGAAAAAGAAAACCAACTGGAAGAGTGCGCACAGCATGGATAGACGAGATCATTAACAGAACTCATGAAATTTACAGGATAATCCTAACATAAGCAATCAGACGGGCTTCTCAGCTGTTAGGAGTTGGATATGGACAACACACCGTATATTCAAGCAAAATTTAATGCGCTTTCCATATAAATTCAAACGTGCAACAACTAAACGATGGAGATTTTCGCACGAAGAGACGACAATTCTGTCAATGGACCCAACAGAAGGTAAATGACACCACCAATTTTCTAGCACTTTGATTTGTCAACGAAGCCCATTTCACTTGAATGGAACTGTAAACAAACAAATTGTCGTTTCTGGGCAACAGAAAAATCCATTGAATATTACCGAAAGTCCCGTTGCATAGTCAGCGTGTAACTGTTTTGGTGTGGTCTTACTGCATCTCAGATCATAGGGCCGTACTTTTTCGAGGATTCTACCGGAAACACGGTCACTGTAATTGGTGATCGCTACGAAAAATGTTGACCGATTTCCTTATCCTAAATTAAGAGATCTTTGTCTAGAAACCACTGGTTCCAACAGACGAGCTACCTGCCATACCACGAGGAACTGCATGGCAGTTTTGCGTCAAACGTTCCAGGCGAGTTAATCTCAAGATTTTGAGACGTTGAATAGCCCGCAAGGTCTCCGGATTTTTCTCCCTTAGATTATTATCTCTGGAAATATTTAAAGAGTAGGGTCTACAGAAATAACCCAACGACCTTGCAAGAATTGAAGGCCGCCATCACAAATGAGATACAGGCCATACCACAGCACACTCTTGCAAAAGTGATGCAGAACTTACAAGCGAGAACACTGGAATGCTTGGCAACTAATTTAAAAAAATAAATATTTCATAATAAACTTGTAACTACTCTTTCGAAAGATATATAGTTTTTATGAAAGGAATTAAATATTAAGAATATTTGGCTTTTTTTTATGGGTCCCATTTATCTGGATCACCCATTATAAAAATAAAATGAAGAAATGCTTGACTTTCTCTCCCAAGAATTACATAAGTAAGACCTGCCACTACCTTCACACATTGTTTTGGAGCTTATTAAGCTTTGCATCAAAGACTGTAAATTCACTTTCAATAACGAGTATTATCAACAAGTGTTTGGGATGGCCATGGGCGACCCCTTATCGCCCCTCCTCTCCAATATTTATATGGAGTTTTTCGAAATTACTTACATTCCGAGAATCCTGGGGGTTGGCATCCCTTGGTTGTGGTACGTCGACGATATTTTCTATATCTGGCCCATGAATCGTGACCTGGATAACTTCCTCCTTCAGTTAAATGATCAAGTCCCCTCCATTAAGTTTACTTTAGAAGTGGAACAAGACAATTCAATCCCATTTTTGGATGTGCGTGTACATAGAGAAAGCCCAGGTTTTAAGTTTAGTATCTATCGGAAAACAACAAACAATTTGTCCTACGTACACTTTTACTCGGGACATGACACCCCCACTAAGAAGGCCATTTTTTCATCAATGTTTCTCCGCGCCCTTAGGATCGCCAATCCGGAATACATCGATGCCGAATTGGAAAAAATCAACGGTATTGGAAGTGATCTGTGTTATCAATCTGCGTTTATGGAATCTTGTCTCAACAAGGCAAAACGAACTTTCTATCGTGTCAATAATAACACTCGTACTTTGTCAAAAAATATTTTAGTACTTCCATTTTTCCCCGGCTTTTTAGGCATTGCTAATGTACCTAAACTTTTGGATATTAATGTAGTATTTTCATATAACAATATTGTGAAAAATATCATAGTAAAAAATAGCCCTACCAATAATTCAGGCATTATCTATAAAATTGGGTGTAAACAATGTGATTCCTTTTACATAGGTCAGACGGGAAAGGATTTGCACACACGTATAAAACAGCATCAATATTCCGTTAGAACAGGAAAGTCGTCCAGTGCTCTTTTTGTCCATTTGTCAGAGTTATCCCACTGTATTGATTGGAATAATGCTTTAGTTTTATTTCACTCTAGCAACATTGTTAATAGAAATATTCTTGAGTCTGCCATTATCCAACTTTCAAATAACTTCAACATAAGCAAAGGTCTTTTTCAACTCGATCCTGTTGTTTTGAATTCCTTCAAAACAGATT
>JAJOZX010007872.1:147500-175000 GCA_023014485.1 Bathynomus jamesi
ACAGCTATGTGGAACTCCTAGCAGTGAAAATAGAAAAACTAAACTTGATAGTAATAGTCATCTATAGACCTCCAAGCACCCCAACCGAAAAATTCTCGGAGGCCATTGATGACATTAGAAAGCTAATAAAGGCCATAAACCCTCCATCCCCCAATATAATGATCTGCGGAGACTTTAACTTCCCATTTATAAAATACAAAAAGGTGAATAGGAATATATATATTCACCAGGACAAGGGGGGCACAAGAGAAGATCAGGAACAAGCAAAAATGTTGATGGCTCTCACAAACGAGTTTATGCTGACACAGGAGATAACAGAAAATACCAGAAAAAATAACTGCCTGGATCTGGTATTCACGAATAACACGAACTTGATTGCTGATATAAAAATAACCCCAACCATTATCTCAGACCACAACTTAATCGAGATATCAACAAATATGATGGCAGCATTAGAAGACAATACACATATTGTGGAAAGAAGTAAATTCGGGGCCTTTAACTTAAACTCGAAGACTATAAATTGGGAAGCAATCAGATCGCACATGGCCCAAATAGAATGGAGAACAATTTTCGAGAATAAAACAACTGAAGAAATGCTAACAACTTTGGAGGAAAAAACGCTGAGAATTTTAGAAAAATATGCTCCGAAATCACAGCCAAAAGGAAAGAGGAGCTGGCTAGAAAGGCAAAAGAGAAGACTATTCCGCAAAAGAAAGAGAGTGGAGGCGAAGTTAGGAAACTGCGGAGATAATGGCAGGAAAATAATAAAAGAAAAACTGGAGGGTATCGATAGGGAAATACAAGCCCTGATTAAGGACCATACAGAGAGGGAAGAGGAAAAGGCGGTAGAAGCAATAAAGGAAAATCCAAAATACTTCTATAGCTATGCAAAAAGGAAAACAAAAACGCGCGCCGCTATTGGGCCCTTAAGGACGGGAAATAATGAACTAACCGACGATCCAAAAGAAATATCTGATACATTGAGAGCTCAATATGAATCAGTTTTCAGTACCCCAAAAAGTGACAAAGCGATACCTGACATAAATGCATTCTTTGAAGAGGAATTGCAAGGAGAGTATATAACAGACTTTGAGTTTACACCAGAAGATGTAGCGAGAGCTATAGAACAAATGAAACTACATTCAGCTGCAGGTCCGGACAATTGGAACGCATTATTGATTAAAAACTGTAAAAATGAAATAGCTACACCTTTATACTGGATATGGAGAAGATCCCTAGACACTGGGGAAATACCGAGCATCTTGAAAAGAGCAAACATTGTCCCTATATATAAAGGAGGGGACAGATCTCAAGCAAAGAACTATAGACCAGTGTCATTGACGTCCCACCTCACCAAAGTATTTGAAAGAATAGTTAGAGAGAAAATTTATGATTTCCTGGAGACACGGGAAAGATTCAACGAAAATCAGCATGGATTCCGATCAGGTAGATCATGCCTATCACAACTAATAGAGCACTACAACAATATCCTAGATGCATTGGAAGGCAATGACAACTACGATGTTATATACACAGATTTTGCTAAAGCTTTCGATAAATGTGACCATGGTATAATAGCACATAAAATTAAAGACATGGGAATAACAGGCAAAGTGGGAAAATGGATCTACAACTTCCTTAGTGATCGTCTGCAGGTCGTCAAAATTCAAGGTATATCATCATCAGAATCGGAAGTACGCAGCTCAGTACCACAAGGGACAGTACTGGCCCCACTCCTGTTCATTATCATGCTAACAGACATAGACAGCGGAGTAAACAGCAATAGTATAGTAACATCCTTTGCAGACGATACAAAGATCAGCAGAAAAATCAGCGATGTACATGACGTGGAGGCCTTGCAGAGGGACACGAACAAAATATACAAATGGTCAGAAGACAACAACATGTCATTCAACGCCGAGAAATTTCAGCTCTTGAGATATGGTAGAAAAGAAGAACTTAAACAGACTGCATATTATGCTCCAGATAGACAGGAAATTCAGAGAAGCATGAAAGCGATTGATCTCGGGATAATAATGACAGATGATGCGAAATTCGAAACACAAAATCAGATAGCGATAAATAAAGCAAAAAGAGTCGCCGGACAGGTTCTAAGAACGTTCAAGAGAAGGGACAGGACAGTAATGATTCCCCTGCTAAAAACACTGATTATACCAAAACTTGAATACTGCTCAGTTTTGACGTCCCCATATAAAAAGGAAGAAACTAATAAACTAGAAGAAACGCAAAGGCATTTCACAGCCAAGATTGATGGCTGCAAAGAACTCAACTACTGGGAAAGACTACGTAAACTAAATCTGTACTCACTGGAAAGAAGAAGAGAGAGGTACATCATAATCTACATATGGAAAATGATCGAAAAACTGGTACCAAACCTAAAACTAAACCCAATTACCATTCAAACAACACTGGAAAATAGGAAAGGCAGAATGTGTAGTGTTCCCAAATTAAAAGCACGACAAGGGACCTCCTCAACCCTGAAGGAAAATAGCTTGGTTGTCAGGGGGCCAAGACTTTTCAACCAGCTTCCTAAGGACCTCAGAAACGTAACGGGGGTCAAAGTTGAAGTCTTCAAGAAAAGACTGGATGCCTGGCTCAGGACAGTACCAGATGAAACGGGCGTGCCTGGCTATGTACGGTGGAGAGCGCAAGAAAGCAATTCGCTCCTCCACCAGGCCAGACCTAGAGGCGGGGCCACCAGCTTGACCTCCGTGTGAAGAGAGACCAACACACGAAACAACATAAGGTTCATAAGGTTCAAAGGTTCATATATATATATGGTTAGCGTCGCTGACTACGAATCGATCGGCCCCGGGTTCGAGACCCGACGGCAGCCGGCGTGCAGCAAAACCCAGCTGTTCATCCTTCCACACAATAAAGGAAGTGGTTGGTAGATAAATGGGTACCCTAGGTGGCCTAGTGGTTACGACGCTGGGCTGCTGATGGGGCGTGGTTCGGATTCCACGTTAAACTGTAGGTCTAAGGTGGAGTGAAAAGCTTGACCTTCGTCAGAATGAACAATTCGGGCGGAAGCTAACCAAAGGTTAAAGGTTATATATATATACATATACACACACACATATATATATATATATATATATATATATATATATATATATATATATATATATATATATATATATATATATATTAGGGTGGTTTGCAAGCATAGGGAAAATTTAGCATCTGAGATTTCACTTTTGGGTCATTGTTTTTTTGTTCCTACCCTTAGTGTGAATAACTGTGTGAAGTATAGTTGGTCTACGGTGTCGTTCAGAGGTCGCTCAATCATGCATGACGTGTCTCACTAATGACTGATTACTGTAGTATGACTAAATTTGGCTTCTTCTTTTGTAGGAATGTGTAGAAATGCCGCCGAAGCAATCAAAAACACGGTCTAGCAGTGAGGTGTGGTTACTAGGGAAGGCGGAGGAGAAGTTAACTAGGGCAGGACTCCCTACCAAGCTTCAAGTCCTCCGGGAATTCATGTTCCACCATCTGGAGGAGAGGAAGACAGGATATAACAGTGCGGTGATGACCATTGAGGCTTTGATCCCGTTTTGGACAAAAGCAAACGTTCCAATGACGGATACCAGATACGCTGAGAAGAGGCTCCTGAAAATGTACGAGCAATACAAGGGGCTGAAGAAGAACCGCACAAAGAATTTCCCATCCTACAGAATGAAGGAAGACATATTTCGCGGAGACCTTGACGATGTGTTCGATCTTTCACTTCATGACGCCCTCGATACCATGATGAATGAGGAGGACAAGAACTTCCTTGTCGCTCAGCTCGATAATCACACTTCCTCCAGCTTTGGCCCGATTGACAAGAAAATGGCTGACCAACAAACGAGGAAGAGGATTCGGTGTGAGGCGGAGATGAACCGAGAGGAGAAGGCCAAGCGCGAGGCGGATGCGAGATGGTCCCAGGGAGAACTGGAGGCTTCTAGTTCAAGCACATCTGAATCATCAGATTCAGATACTGTAGTTTTTAAAGAGTCAGCACGAAAACGTTCCACTCCTAAGCGATTGAAGTCTGTGATCACGCCTGACATTTCCTTAGCCTTGGATCGCCACAACATCAGTGACAGGAAAGGAATGGCAGTGGTCGCAGCAACTATTAAATCGCTGGGGCACAACTTGGACGAAATGTCAATCTCACGCAGCACCATTCGTCGCGTGAGACAATGTACACGAGAAGCGGTGCGCCGCGAATATCAGGCCACTTTCAAGACCCATGAGCCCCTTCTCTTGCACTGGGATAGTAAGATGCTTACAGATATCTCCCATGGGTTAGAGGTGGTGGACCGTGTGGCTGTGCTTGTAACCGGTAACGGGGAAGAGAAACTCCTTGGAGTTCCAATGGTAGCTGCTGCAACTGGAGCATCTCAGGCTCAGGCGTGCCTGAAGCTTGTGGACGACTGGTCTTTGAGGGGCAACGTTCGAGGTCTTGTTTTTGATACAACTGCGTCCAACACGGGACTTCATGCTGGAGCTTGTACTCTCATTGAAAAGGAGTTGGGTATTGATCTGGTGTGGATCGCTTGCCGACACCACGTGGTAGAAATCGTCCTTGCTGCGGCCTTCGGTGCTTGTTTCGGAACATCCAGCGGACCTGAAATTGGCCTATTCAAGCGCTTCAAGCAGCACCGGGTTTTCATTGATCGCAGCAAGTTCGAGAGTGCACCCGACAGCCTGTTCATTGAAACAGCAGTGAAACAGCAGAGCAGAGGAAGGAAATGGTCTCCTACTACAAGGAGGCTGTCAAGAAGAAGAGCCAGAGGGACGACTATGATGAACTGATGCTTCGCTGCCTCCTTTTCTTGGGAGGGAAGCTTGACGGTCCTGTGAGAATTCGAAGCCTTGGAGCCCTGCACCATGCGCGATGGATGGCCAAGGCCATTTACACGCTGTAGGTGTTCCTATTCAGAGATCAATTCACCTTGCTTCAGACCGAGAAACGGAACATCGAGGAACTAAGCCTGTTTATCACGCTCCTTTACAGCCGCTACTGGAACGAGGCCAGTGTTGCATACATGGCTCCATTGAATGACCTCACTTTCTTGCGCCAGCTGAAAGCTCACCCAGGAAAGACGAACGACGCGGCATTTGCCGCGATGAAGCGCCATTTGTGGTTCATTTCTGAGCACTTAATCCCCTTGGCACTCTTTGATCCTCGAGTTCAAGCGTCCACGAAGGAGAGGATTGCTCACAACATCGTAGCTGTTCCCGAAAAAAGAAAAGGACTCAAGCGCGTGGACGGAAAAACGTTCTCCTCGAGCAATCCCTTGGAATTCTATGCCACCAAACGTTCAGCAATCTTCTTCAACCTCGTCATGCAGCACGGAAGTGAACAGGCGCAATCATTCCTGTCCAAGACACCAAATGATTGGAACACAGATCCAGCTTACCAAGGAATGAAGGAACGTGTAGAGAAGATGGCAGTGGTTAACGATTGCGCAGAAAGAGGAGTTGCGCTCATTAAGGCTTTCAACAGCACAATCACGAAGGTTGAAGCGCAAAAGCAGTACCTTCTCCGCGCAGTCGATCAGCACCGCAAGTAATTGAAAGAGCCGACTAAAACTGGTCTCAAGAAGACCTAAAGATCTTCAACTGTGTGCATTATTTGTTCCGCTGTTATAATTTCATAATATATTAATATATATATATATATATATAGTCATAAATTGTCAAGTCATTATTATCCTTGTTCAATAAATGTTCGTCATAAATTGTCAAGTCATTATTCAAATTGTTTCATTTTGAGCGAGTGCATAAAAAGGTCCTAGAGCAAAGATAACACCGGTGTGCATGAAAATCGATTTCTTTATTTTGAGTTGTGATTCTGAAGCAGTTCGCTGCGCTGAATTAAAAAATGCTACCAGTTTTTTTTTCTATCACCCACAGTTTTAAAGTTATTAGCAAAACAATTTGGGGGCGTTTTGTAATTTTTTACCTTTTTTATCTTTAATTAATTTCGTTTTTTCATATTTTTCAGATAGATAATTAATTCTAACATTACGTCTTTAAAATTTTAATAATGGCTTCTAGAGGATGTACCCATAGTCCAGACATATTTTGTTATATTTGTGGTCGGTATGTTGTTGTAAACCAAAGGACAAATTTAACGACCTTCATTAAGAGAGCTTATCATGCTTATTTTGGAATTAAATTAGGAGATCAAGACAAAAGTTGGGCTCCACACAAGGTTTGTCTTACGTGTGTTGCGGCACTAAGGAATTGGAGCAAAGGTAAAAAGAAAAGTTTGCCATTTGGGATCCCTATGGTACGGCGCGAGCCTAGAAACCATACCGACGACTGCTACTTCTGTTCTTGCAATGTTAAAGGTTATAATGCAAAGAATAAAGAGATCCTTCAATACCCAAGTCTTCCATCTGCAATAAGGCCGGTACCCCATGGTCCAGAAGTTCCTATTCCCTGCCCACCCGAGAGTCTGGATCACTACAATTCAGATTCTGATTCAGCTCCAAATCCAGACAATGATGATGTTTATGAACAGCCAACAGCTGACCGAGATCCTCCTAAACCATTAACCCAAGCCGAACTAAATGACTTAGTCAGGGATATGAATCTGCCTAAGGACTCTGCAGAACTTTTGGGGTCTAGATCAGTGATGGGACGATACCTAAATTTCAATCGATGCCGATTCCGATTCCGATGCCAATAAAATGTCCTGATTCCGATGCCGATTCCGATTCTCAGTATTTTTATAGATAAGAGTTTACTTGGTGCTCTTCGGAAAGCTATAACTATGTAGTCCTATTTTATTTATTTGTAAGACTAACTATATAAAGTAATAGTATGGTAATATCACCTTAGAATCTAATTGATTAGGTTGTAAATATAAGAAACAAATATATATGTTAGATTTAATCTTATTAAAGAAACATTTTAAAATTTTTCCTTTAATAATTACAAATGAACTATAATTTGTAATCCTTTATTCCTTCTAAGCTTACAATGCAATTCTTACATTATTTAAACAAATTTCCCACCTTATTTAAAACAATTCTTTTGAATTGAATAAATTGCTATAAATAAAAATACTAAATTTAAGTCTTGAATATTGAATATCAGAATATCAGTAATCAAATTGCAAATGAAAATTAAATTTGTGCTCTGAAAAGAAAAAGATAATTTAATTAATAATTAGTTCATTTTTGTCACTAAATGACAAAGTATCGTTGTAAGAATCGAAAGTCGTAACCAAATTCTTACGATTCCGATGCCAATGCCAATTCCTGAAAAACACTCGATTCTTCCGATTCTCGATTCCGATTCCGATTAATCGTCCCATCACTAGTCTAGATTGCAGGAGAACAATTTATTGGCATCCGACACATACTTCGCTTGGTCCTGGCCACCTATGCCAGGACACACCACAAACAATTGAACACATTATGACAGACTGTACCACTCTAACACAACAGAGAACACAACACAACGTCACTAGTGTGCTGAACCTCTGGTCCACTCCGGAGAGGGCGATTGGTTATTTGTGTGCCGCCGGCTTGCTCGATCAGGGTGGGCTGATCGGCTAACCAACAACAACAACCTAGTTTGTTCTTCACATTCCCAGTTTGTGAGTGGTGAGAAAGTGTTTTGGAAACAGTAGACAATGATACTCCAGCTTTAGCAGCTATTTGTCTTTGAGTGTTGCCTTCTTTATGGAGAACAATAATTTTCAACCTACTCTTGTATGAAATTTCTTTATTTGGAGCCATTATACTATCTTATCTGTAAAAGAAATTGGAAGATGAGATATTTTTGTATTAAATTTTAAGAAATAAGATAATATTTTTAAAGAAACTTGCGATTACATGAGGGTATAAACAACATGTGTGAGTCATTAAATCTATAAAACATGTTATTACATCAAATTGAATAGTATATTTACCAGTAAAGAACCTGGCCCTAAAAATTAGCAAAATCAATAAAAACTAGTGGTGTACTGATTCATTGGCATTGTCAAAATCGGCCATTTTTTTGGCATTGGCATCGGCCAAATTTAACTGATTCTCTTACTGATTATTTGAAAATTTAAAATTTTCATAACAAAACAAAATCTATATTTACAGAAAATTGAACACCAAAAAACATTATGGATCACCTGAAGATAAGGGCCCCCAGCCTTCGGTAGTTAGCCTTATAACTACAGCCTTATAAATACAGCCTTATAAGGCTAACTAACGAAAACATCACGACTTAACTAACCAACCGTCAAGGCCGTACAGTTGACCTAACGATTGGTTAAGTTAAGTGGTGATATTTCGTTAGTTAGCCTTATAAGGCTAACTAAAAAAGGCTGGAGGCCCTGATCTTCAGGTGATCCACACTGTGATAATTTATTCTCATTTTAAAGTGTAATTATATAAAAATATTTTACATTAGCAAAAATGCCAAAGCATAATAAGTTAATTAAGTTGTCCATAAATTTACATTTTCTCGACTAACTAATCCCTAAATATTATAAATTATTGTAATGTAATTGTAACTGGTTGTGTAATGTCTATTTTTGGTTCAATTCACTAGTATATAAAAAGTTGTATTGTGGTAGCTGTTCATATAGAGTAGACTTGCAGTAATAATAATGGAACCTTATTACTGTATAAGACTAGTAAACTACATGGAGTTCAACGCTGTATACGATCATATTAATTGTTTATCTTTATAAATACAGACTTTACAATATAATTACCTGCATGGCAATGAATGCACATTTAATTGTCCTTTAGCAATTTATGTCTGTGTTATATGTTGTTGGACTCGGTTGTCCCCCCTCCACCCCACCTTCCCCTAGTTGGGGTACCTTGACTATCACTGCGACGTTGCCACATGTACGAGGCCGCCTGTGAGGCGAGGAACATTACATGTGCGGGCAACTGTACATATTACGGTGACCGGATCCGATAGTCACGAGGATCGAAATTCTCACGAGTTCCGGACAGCGCAACTGCCTCATTATTTTGAAATTTTGTGACCGCACTGTATATTGGTTCTGATTAGGTTAGATTACGCTTGGATAGGTTGGCTAAGATTTGGCTAGGTTAGGTTAGGGTAAATTAGCGAACACCTTACTATTTAGTGACCTAACACAAAACACCCTTCGAGCCCTCAGTTACATCTAAAATACTCATCACGCTCTTCTCGGTTCGACGGTATTAAGGTAAGGTTGGGCTAAACTAGGTTTGGTTAATAGTCAGGGGGCTTAATCCAAAAAATCACCCCGATTGTTCCCTTTGTTCCAAAAGTACCATTTTTTTACCAGGGGTAGATATGACCATAAGCATTCAATTTTTTTGCGGGAGCCAACATGGGCTTCCCTGTGGCGGCCATTATGGACGAATCCAAGATGGCCGCCATCTGGTCTGAACATTGGGCGATAAAATAACAACCAATCATAGTAGAACAGCAAATAATGACACTTTTTGTATGTTTTTGAGTATAGAGAATCCAGTTCTGATATTTGTTTTTTAATTCAAGATATACGTCAGGTCGTATATATCCACATTTGATATTATTTTATAAGAAATGTACATTTTATGTCAATTGAATCATGATACATAATTATTGCACTTAGATTTGTGGTTGTAACAGCTATATTAACTTTTACATTGGATTTCTACTGACATTTTGTCCACTATTAATCTATTTTTTATTATTTTTGCAGGTGTTGGCATACCTGTATTCCTCTGAAGCAAGTCTATGCGGTGGTGGTCTTCTTCACATTCTAGTCTCTTCAGGCCTGCAGATATGAAGATCTCGTTAGTGTGTAGTTAGTAGTGTGTAGTAGAACATTAATACCTCAACATGTCTACTAACATAACTGGAATTAATTGGACACTGTGTTGCCTATGTCAGTCCAGCAAAGACGAGGCATTACAACAGCCAAAAGAACAGGGATATTCATCTCTTGAAAGAGATCTGAATGATTTTGTGCAGCTCAATGCTGTTCCATCTGGTATCAAGGTTAGTGAGCTCGATGATGGCTCAGGAATTGCAGCAACCCTCCAATCACATGCTGCAGTGTATCATAAAAGTTGTAGGAGTGCATGCAACAGTTACAGGGTAAAGCGGGCACGAGGAAAAGTGGCCACGCAAGATGAATGTGCAGCTGGGATAAGTCCGAAGAAACTCAGATCAAGTTACGGATCACCTCCAGAAACATTATTCTGCATCATATGTCTGGGTGAGGATCAGCATGATCTTCATAGAGCCTTAAGTGACAACATTGATCAAAATCTGAAGAATTGGGCAAAAACAACTAACAACTGGCATTTATATGGGCGCTTGACTGCAGGTTCTGATGCACATGCAATGGATGCATGTTATCATGTACAATGCTATTGGCGGCTTCGTGATGGAGCTCGTGCAGTTGAACGTCGATCTTCAAGTGAACCCAAGCCTCCCCCATTTGATCCCATGGTCATAGCACAGTTAGTGGCATTTGTGGATGACTCTCAGTCTGAGGTCCACAAGTTGTCTGACTTACGGGAAATGTACAAGATAATGATGTCAGATCTAGGACATCCCTGTTCTGGTAGAGAACCTCATGCAACAAGATTCAAAGACCATCTGCTTGAGCATCTTCCTGAGTGGGCTTCCTATGCACAGGGGAGAGATGTATTCATTAGCCACAAGGCAAAAGTGGGTGCTGTGCTAGAACAAAGCTATCATTCCTCACAAATCAATCAAGATGAAGCTGTGTTATTGATACGTGCTGCTATGGCACTACGAAAGCGAATCCTTCAGAAACAAGAGCCATTTAATGGTTCATTCTCTCCACAATGCCTGACGTCCCCCATAGAAGAAACACTGTTAGGTTTCATCAATGTTGTCCTCCAGGGTCCTAAAGGTAATATCGATAAACATAGTAGAGAGCAATCCAACAGTGATGCTGAACTGGGCACAAGGGCGAAGATTGCGTGCACACTGTGCCAACTGCTGATATTCAACACAGTAAAATATGCATCTTCATCAGACAGCACCCAAATCCGTCACAATAGGGATCGTGAAACGCATTCCCACTTTACCATGGTATTAAACTGCATGGAGATGCCAGATTCAAGCACCAGATAGAGAATGCCCATCACCTTGGGCTCTCTGTCTCATATGACCGTGTGATGGAAGTCAAAACACAGGTAGCTCTTGCTGTTTGCAAGAGACACACTGAAGACGGTATTGTTCTACCCACAAATACAAGACTTTCAGTTTTCACTACACATGATGTAGACAATCTGGACAGCAACAAAACGGGAAATTTGTCACGTGGTGATTTTCATGGAACATGCATTACTGTGACCAATCACCTATCCAAAGAGAACTTGGGAATTCGTCGACCAGCAATCACACTTGATCCATCTGATACATCAAAACCCAAGTTGCCGGATAGTTATGTAATTGTTCCTCCCATCGAACTCAACACCCGTGACATTCTTGTGCCCAGAATCAACGAAGGTCAAGTTCGGCCGAACCACAGCCTGGTCAACGGTGCCAAAGTAAAAGATGATGCATGGATAGCACATGTTGGAAGAGTGCTGGAAAAGGGTGAGCTTGAAAAACGTGATGTGGTTACGTGGTCAGGCTTCAACTCTCAGCTCATGGATGATGCATCAATAAAGCCAAAGGCAGAGACTGGTATACTCCCCTTATTTCCTGATAAGGCAGCTTCTGCATCAATGATGAAGCACACGATGGAGATTGTGAAAACTACGACTGAGTTCATAAACCCTGGTCAAACCCCTGTCCTTGGGGCTGATCAGCCTCTCTTTGCCATATGCAAACAGTTACAGTGGGAGTTTCCTGACACACTGGGTGAGGATAAGTTTGTGATGCAGTTGGGAGCTTTACATATCGAGGATAAGTGTCAGCTGATGATGGGCAAGGTGCTACGAGGTTCCGGATGGGACACAGCTCTAGCTCAAGCAGATGTCCTCTCCTCTGGACGTGCCCAGTCAGCTCTCGATGATCACCACATAAAGCGTACACGATATGCTCATCAAGTGTCACTTGTTTCCCTCTCTCATTTGAAGCAAAATGCATACTTGCAATACACATCCAATGTGCTGGGGCCTTGTGAGTCATATGAGATGTGGTGTGCAAGGAAATCTGCAAATGTTCACATGTTCAAATATTGGTCACTAGTGATTGAGCTTGAGCTATTGATGTGTCGATTTGTGCGCTCATTAAGAGAGGGTGACTTCCCTCTCTATGTCCAGGTGTGTGATGAACTATGTCCATGGTTCTTTGTGCTGGACCACACTAACTATGCCCGCTGGTTGCCGATTCATGTCAGAGATATGGTTGGTCTTGCTGAAAGCCATCCACAGGTGTACGCAGAGTACCTCAAAGGGAACTTTACAGTCCAAAAGTCTGCTCGTACATTCAGCCTCATCGCGAAAGATCAATCTCATGAGCAGATGAACAAAGTACTGCAGGGCTGTGGTGGAGCATCTGACCTCTATGACAAAACAGAAGCATTAGCATTGTACATGTTGGCAGGTCCTGAATGTGTCAGAATGATAGAAGAGTTTGAGAATGCTCAGAAACTTACAGAAGGACCAACTGGCCACCACGAAACAGCACCTGGGCTACAGTCTAGGTTTTTGAAGGATGTCAAGTCATTCACAAAGGTGGTGTCTGAACTGGGCAACCCCTTCCTGGCCACAAATCAGGAGCTTGTAGCCCTTGACACACACGATGTTATGGAGAATGAAGTAGCAGCATCACTGTCACAGATACAGGAAGTTGGCCAAGCCCTTCATGAGGAGTATGTAAAGACTAGGCTGGACAAAGGGACAGTTCCTATATCAAACACTATAAAGAAAAACAATGTGTACACATTCAGCAATCGGCCAGACCCACGCAAGAAGAGTAGCAAAGTGGGGGTACAGAAGCAAAACACAGTGCTCATTACTCAGCTATTCCTGTCTCTACAATCACGTCCAGATGCGGATATGACAGAATTTTTCACATACGAGAATCAGCGAGAGCCCCCTTCACTCTCAGACCGAGGTTCACTCAGAGCTGGAAATAAATCAGACATTCTTGCATGTGTCAATGCACCAACTGGATCTGCCAATCCTGCTAAACAAGTGACAGTTCAGTTGTATGACATGGCCGCCATCGTCCACATTGTGCGTCCAAGTAGAGCATCAACATTTGCTGAATATGTATCTCTACACATCATACCTTTCATTAAAGCACAGATGACTGACACAGTTGAGCGCGTCGATGCCGTGTGGGATACCTATCCTGAAGACAGTCTGAAATCACTTGCACAGCAGCGGCGTGGTTCAGGAGCACGTACTCGACTTGATCCAGATAGTGATGGTACCACACCCATTCCCAAACGAGACTGGCAGTCATATTTGAAAAATGTGGAAAACAAGAAGGAACTGTTCGTCTTTATCAGTAAACAGCTGATCAAGATTGACATGGGTGGAAAACTCCTCCTCAGCACTGAATTAGAAACTGTGCTCTCCAATAAAGCATTTGATATATCAGGGCTCCAACCATGCAACCACACAGAGGCAGATACGCGGATCATTCTGCATCTTGCTCACGCATCATCTCAGGGTCACAAGAAAGCATTCATCCGCACTGTTGACAGTGACATAGTCGTTCTTGCCATTGCTTTCTTTCAACAGCTTGACCTAACAGAACTCTGGATTGGTTTTGGTAGTGGCAAATATTACCGAGACATCCCAGTGCACAGCATTCAATCACAGCTTGGTCCATCAAAGTCGCTGGCTCTACCTCTGTTCCATGCACTAACAGGCTGCGACACTACGTCTCAGTTTCTTGGATGTGGGAAGAAGACAGCATGGACTGCATGGAATAATACACCAAACTTAACTGAAACCATGATCAAATTGACTGAAGACCCCGAGTCCTTCAGTCTAGTATCTCCTGAAATGACACACATTGAGAGGTTTGTTGTGCTCATGTACAGTAAAACATGTGGACAAGCATCTGTAAACGTAGCCAGGCACCATCTGTTTTCTAGTGGCAGTCGATCATTGGACAGCATACCACCTACCCAAGCTGCCCTCTTCCAGCATATCAAGAGGTCATTGTTGCAGGCAAGTTTTGTGTGGAAGCAGTCAACCACATGCCATCAGACACTCCCTGCTTTTGATAAGGCATGTGCTCTTCTCCTTCATTGCGGATGCACTAAAGCCTGCAGAGGGAATTGCAAATGCAGTAGTGCTGGAATTCGATGTACGACACTCTGCAAGTGTGAGGGTGGCTGCCTGAACAATGACGACTATTAATCAGTGAACAGCCATCTATTGGATAGACATTATCATGAGATGCAGTACTGTGAGTAAAAGGAATAAAGAAGATTGTACTTGCGTATATACTAAAGTTTAATAGCAAAAGATGTTGATGCTGACTCTTATTTTTTATCAAGTTAACTATGTAACTTGTACTAGTATTGGTACTCAAGTGGATGTCATTTTGGACAGCGGCCATTTAGATTTGGCCAATATGGCCTTCACAGTGGGAGCCCAGCTTGGCTCCCGCAAACATTCAAATTAGTATGGTCATAGCTACCTGTGGTCCAAAAATGGCACTTTTGGAATGATTTGAACAATTATATGATTCAGCCCCCTGACTATTAATTAGATTTTAGACATGTGGAGTAGGGTGGTCCAAAGTTGTATGGTAAAACCTCAAACTTTAAAATATCAATCTCCTCAAGGCTGTTCTTGTTACACAATGCAATAGTAACACTCACACAAAATTTTTAGCAAATTGGAGCAGATTTAGAGGGCGCGACAAATTGAACATTTTTCATACTAGAATTATATTGGTTTGGGTAATTCCTTGTGTGTGTGTGTAAGTATGTGTGCATATGTGCGAGTATGTGTGGGTAATGTGTATATATATATATATATATATAATATATATATATATATAGATATATACACATTACCCACACATACTCGCACATATGCACACATACTTACACACATACACAAGGAATTACCCAAATATATGCTGCAAACCCACAAGGAAAAAGAAAAACGATTCCAAGGCCTTTCGTGTATTCAAAGCTACACCTCGTCAGGTGTAGCTTTGAATACACGAAAGGCCTTGGAATCGTTTTTCTTTTTCCTTGTGGGTTTGCAGCATTTATTCAAACCACTTAAAATCTTTCGTCAACGGTTTTACTCTTTCTAAGCCGGCAATGTAAGGCAAACTCACATATTGTTTTTGGTTAACTGAAGGTTCCCGAGGGGCATAAAAAGATTTTCTGGCTTTAAAATACGCCTTTCTGATAAACCACTCGGTATATTTTAAATCCTTAAAAATGTTCCAAATCTTTGAATTTTCCGGGTCCAGCAAATGTGGGCTACAAATCCTGAGTGCTCTTAGAAACATGGAAGAAATAATTGAGCTTTTAACCCCTTCATCATGATATGAAAAATAATGCCGGCTTAGAAAGAGTAAAACCGTTGACGAAAGATTTTAAGTTTGCTTTGGCGTTCAAATATTCGTCTACCGTGAAAAGTAATTTGGTTAGGAATAACGTTGCAAAAGAGGAACAAGCCTGTGTCTACAGCATTCCCTGTAAAAGTTGTGATTTAGTATACGTGGGAGAAACTGGGAGAAATATTGAAACCCGTATTAAAGAACACAAATATACCTTCAGAAGTTGTAATACTAATAATGCCATTTTTTATCACGCCAGCCAAAATAATCATGCTATAGATTGGGAATCAAGTAAGGTACTTTATACATGTAATAATTATGTCAAAAGAAAAATAATAGAATCTGTGTGTATAGAAAAAGTAGATAATTTTAATTTGTGCCAAGGTACTTATAAGTTAGACCCTTTAATGAGATTCTTGGTCAAAAAATCCCTTACGGAGTCGTGGGAACGTGTTCGAACCTAAGTGTGAATTTCTTAAAGGTCTCTGGATTGGATTGTTTCCTTACTCGCTTTTAGTAAATGTAATAATGGAAGTAATAAATGTGGAAATAAATATAAATGCAACAGATGTAATAATAAAGGTAATATTATAAATTTAATAATTAGGGTAAAGGTAATAATAATAAACGTTAAAAAAAATGTAAATGCAATAATAAATGCAGTAATTATGTCAAAATATTAGAATCTGTATGTATAGAACAAGAAGATAGTTTTAATTTGTGGTAATGTACTTATAAGCGGACCCTGTAATAAAATGCCCTTCCGGTGTCGGGAGAACGGTATCTAACCTAGGTGCGAATTTCTCAATGGTCTCTTGGTTGTTTCCTAATCGGCTTTTTTCATTCGTTTTTCGGTTTATAAATTCTGTATAATAAACAACAATGTAATAACCAATGTAATAATAAATTTATAATTTCTGTAATAAATAGTTATGCAATATTAAATGTAATAAATCTAATAATAAATGTAATAATTATGTAAAAAAAAAAAAAAAAAAAAAAAAGAATCTGTATGTTTAGAACAGGAAGATAGTTTTAAATTTGCGCGAATGTACTTAATAAAATGCCCTTCCGGTGTCGGGAGAATGGGATCTAACCTAGGTGCGAATTTCTTAACGGTCGGTCCCTGGACTGTTTTTCCCTCTTGTTTTGGTTCATTCGTGTTTCTGTATCCACCCGAGGAGGATGCCAGTGGGCGTCGAAACTGTTGTGGAAATAAACTCTGTCTATTAGAGTGGGTTTTTATTTTCATATTTTGACCTTCACTTAGAAAAAAGTGAAGTTTTTTCATTTAATATTGCGCTCTAAAGAAAAATAGGAAATCATCTTCATAAAGCATACAATTGAATGGGGCGGTATTCAATGCTGATCTTGAAGACATTTTCGATGTCGCCAGAGCAGATGCCTTAAAGATAATGACTAACGAAGAGGACAAAGAATTCCTTATCGAGCAGAGAGAAGATCGTTCCTGCGCCAGTTTTGGAGGCATTGATCGAGCCTTGGCTAAAAAGGAGGATCGGAAGAGGCAACGAGAAGAACCTGAATATAATAGAAAAAACGAAGCGACGATGAAAAACAAAAGAAATATCAATTCCTTATCGAGCAGAGAGAAGATCGTTCCTGCGCCAGTTTTGGAGGCATTGATCGAGCCTTGGCTAAAAAGGAGGATCGGAAGAGGCAACGAGAAGAACCTGAATATAATAGAAAAAAACGAAGCGACGATGAAAAACAAAAGAAATATCAACTTATGGCATCTGACAAAGTAATAACTGATGTGGATTCTTCCTCCTCGTCCACGGATTCTGATGCATCGTGTCGTCCATCTACATCATCAAACCCTCCTTCCAAATGCAAGAAAACAGTCATCTCAAATGAGGTAGCCCAGGCACTCGACCGTGTTAATCTAAGCTATCGCAATGCAGCCTTTGTTATTGCAGCATCAGCTAAGTCTCTTGGCCATGATCTGGGCTCAATGTCATTTTCTCGAAGTACAATTTGTCGATCTCGAATTAAATCTCGTGAAACTATTGCAACTGCTGAAAAATCAAGCTTTTCTCCTGGCACTCCGCTTCTGCTTCACTGGGATGGGAAAATGCTTCCTGATACAACAGGGGGACATGAAAATGTGGACCGCATCACAATCATTGTTTCAGGAGGAGGAAAAAATAAACAACTTGGTGTTCCACTCATCCCTCACGGAACGGGACAAGCACAAGTTGATGTCTGCCTCAGGATGTTGGATGAGCGGGGCTTGAGAAAGTACTGTAGTTGCAGGGGCTTGTATTTGATACAACAGCATCAAATACTGGGCTGATGTCTGGAGCTTGTACCCTGATAGAGAGAGCTGGAGGTCGCTCTCTGACGTGGATAGCATGTCGTCATCATGTGTATGAAGTCGTTTTGGCTAACGTATTTTCTACTATTATAGAACCTTAGAAAGAACTACAAGTCTCATTGTTTAAGCGAAACTTTATATCAGCAGGAATGAAACTTTTTAAAGGAAACTTGTGGGAACTTTGTCAAGAGATGATACAGTACCTCTTCGACGTTCTTCAGAACAGCAGCTTCTCAAGAGATGATTACAATGAATTCCTCCATCTTTCTCTAATTTTCCTGGGAGGAAGTTTGCCTAAGAAGTATAACATCAGAGCTCCAGGAGCTCTTCATCAGGCTCGCTGGATGGCAAAAGCTACCTATGCTTTGAAGAGCTTTCTCTTCCAGGAGCAAATGAAACTTACTGCTCATGAAAAAAGTGCCTGAAAGATTTTTCTCTCTTTGTGGCACTTGTTTAAAGTAAATATTGGCATGAAGCACCCTTGGCAGTGAGGGCCCCTAGAAACGAGCTAGCTTTTCTAACAGTTATGGAGACTTATCCAAACAGGGTTTTGGCTGAAATTGCACTCAAGGCATTTAAGAGACATCTCTGGTACTTCTCGGAAGAGCTGATTGGACTGTCACTTTTTGACTATGGGTTGGACAGCAAAGTAAAAGAAAATATGATTAAAAAATTACCTCATCCTGCAAAAGCGAAAGGTCTGAAGCGCCTCGATTCAAAGCTGTTCAAAACAGCAAACCTATTGGAAACTTACGTCAGCGAGAAGACGGCTGCTGAACTCTTCGATGTATTGGATAAAAATGGAAAGAAGATTGCTCAAGAGTTTCTTTCGAAACTACCAAGTGATTGGCCAAGTAACGACAACTACGAGTTGTTGAAAGAAAGAGCATTGAAGATGAAGGTTGTCAATGACTGCAGAAAGAGCGATTGCTCTTATTCAACGGTACACTACAACGCTTACCAAAGATGAGCAGTAAAAACAATTCCTTCTCCTCATTGTTGAGACCCATCGACGAACGTTCCCTACCCGCACTAAAGCGTTTTTACAGAATTGAAAGCCATTTGCATGTTCTTTTGTCAAATTTCGTTATTTTTTTCATTTAAGAGCAAATTATTTATTTTGTAGTGACCTCTGAATATAGAAGGAATGGGCTCATTTTTTGTAGCAATTATCCTTTTTTGATTTCAATCAAGGGCAGCCTTGAGGAAGTACAAAAATAAAACTTTTATTTCTTGGACCACCCTAATGTGGAGTTTGAAAAGTCTGTCCCTCGATTATACGGAGATGCGCGCGCGCGCGCATGTGTGTGTGTGTGTGTGTGTGTGTGTGTGTGTGTTGTGTGTGTGTTCTAAGCACCGTGCGTATTCTTTTCAGTCAGAAAATTAAATTGATGTCGTAATAATGGTGTACTGTACTTTACTGTGAAATGAAACCGAAATCCGTTATCAGTGAGACCAACGCCGGTAAGGCTTAAATTTTATGATGCTTTTAAATTCAATAAAATTGGTAAAAACCACAGTTATACCATTTTCTTCTTATACTCGCACCGCACACAAAAACACAACACACACACACACACACACACACACAAACATATATACACACACACAATGTGTATATATATATATATATATATATATATATATACATACACACTGTGTGTATATATATATATATGTATATATATATAATTGAGGGGTACCGCGTCTTAAGGTACCTAAGCGCCAAAATTAAAATTCGCCAGAAATAGCTTCCAAAGTTCAGCAATATTCTGGCAATAGTATCTCTGTTATTAATTGAGCTAGAACGTTCATTTTTGGCTAAATTAGAGTTCTAAGTATGCTAATGAAGATGTTGATGAGTTTTTGGAATAGATTTTCATATTTTATATTTTATATATATATTTTTCAAAAAAAATTTATTTTCTTATTATGCCAAACTTTGGGTGCGATTTCTGGCACAGAATGATTCATATTAATGTAAATCACATGTATGGCAGGTAAATAAACATTATTGAGTAAAAAGTCAATGCCTTATTGCCTATTATTAGTACAAAAATGAAAGAAATTAATAAAAAAAGAAGAAATAGCACTACTCACTACTCTGTCATTCCATACCTTCTCTTATTATTGTCTGTCACCCTATTGTCTGTTTGTCTCTCTCCCTATGTCTGTCTGTCTGTGTCTCTCAAAAGAGAAAAAGGGAAAAATGAGAAAAGAATTATAGAAAACAGACTCAGAATACTCACCAACCACCGGAGTAGTGATCTCAGTACTAGTAGCAGTAGAGTAGTGGGCGGCAGAGCCCAGCTGGCGATAGAGGTGAAAAAAGTAGTCCGCTTCATAAGGTTTTCAATCATACTTCTAGTGTCGTAAGGTCATTATAACCCAAACCACGCGATAGAGGAAGGGTGAAAATAGTGATATCCATCAAAAACACGTTTTCGCCTGTGGTGGCGCTTAGGTACCTTAAGACGCGCGACCCCTCAAATTTTATTTTATATATAGAGCGTACATAAAGTCAGGATCTATTTTTGTGAAGCACTTGGAAATTATATGGAATTCAATCATAAAATGATAAAGTGGTAACATTTATTAAATAATTAAGAGTAGGATTCGACGTGACGCCCATCAGTATCCCTGCACAGCTGAAATCGTTCCGCAGCATTTCTAAACACATTCTGGAGCATTTGCGGGGTTATGTTATCTGCAGCAGTTCGTATACGTGTACGTAAGTTTTCAAGACTTGTAATCTTCGTCTGATAGACGTGCGATTTGATAAAGCCCCATGCAAAGAAATCTAAAGGGGTTAAATCTGGTGATCTCGCTGGCCAAGGTCTGTTGCTTCCGCGTCCGATCCAGCGATTTGGAAAACGTCCATTTAGATAATCCTGAACAATTTTGGCATAGTGACAAAGAGCACCATCATGTTAATAGACGACGGGGATAGGATTGTTAGTACCGTCGTCTATCAACATGATGGTGCTCCTTGTCACTATGCCAAAATTGTTCAGGATTATCTAAATGGACGTTTTCCAAATCGCTGGATCGGACGCGGAAGCAACAGACCTTGGCCAGCGAGATCACCAGATTTAACCCCTTTAGATTTCTTTGCATGGGGCTTTATCAAATCGCACGTCTATCAGTCGAAGATTACAAGTCTTGAAAACTTACGTACACGTATACGAACTGCTGCAGATAACATAACCCCGCAAATGCTCCAGAATGTGTTCAGAAATGCTGCGGAACGATTTCAGCTGTGCAGGGATACTGATGGGCGTCACGTCGAATCCTACTCTTAATTATTTAATAAATGTTACCACTTCATCATTTTATGATTGAATTCCATATAATTTTCAAGTGCTCCACAAAAATAGATCCTGACTTTATGTACACCCTGTATATATATGTAAAAAGTGAACAATGAACAATTCCTATACCATCATTATATGGATTCATTGTCTTCATGCAGTACTTATGTTCGTATAGTTTTTATGTTCGAATGTCAATTTTTACATAAGAAACCAAAATCGCCTAAGCGAGTTTTGGATAGAATTTCGATTTATACTTCTTTATTCATTACTGTATTTCTCTAATTCATCTTTTCTAATAATGACTTATACACTATGACGTCATAAAATAACTTTATTCTCTTTACGTTTCCCATACTTTGTACACTGAATCACGTTCTTAGTATTTGGACATCTTCCGTATTCAATGTATGGTAAATTCTTTAGAAATAAGGTTGTGGTGTTATGTAGTATAAACATTATTATTCAACCATATTCATCCATACGTCACGTTTTCCCGTCATTAATTCCCCTTGATCATTATCCTATATAAATTTTATTAAATATTCATTTTTTCTCGTTCGTTCGAAAACGCAAAAATACGTTCTCGTATTGTTTTTTTTATTATTTTTTTTCAAGTGCGTTCACCCCTCGCACGATATTCATAAATGCTTACTAAGATCGAATTCCGCTCACGACGACAGATTCGAGCGCCTCAAAGATAAAATATCTCCGTTCGCTCTGATTCCAAATTTATAACATATAATATAATGTAACACGTTATGTTTTATATAAATCTATATCATGTGTGCCATGTACGTTGTATTATATTTCTAAACATCTTAATTGTCTATTAATATGAAACACTGTAAAAACAAAACAAAGTTATAGTAACTGTTTAATTGTAATTAACTGTAATACTTTAATTTAATATAACGTAATGTACTTTAATGAAACTGGAATTAATAATAACTTGTAATGTACTTCATTGAAACTGTAATTAAATGTAATGATTTAATTTATAATGTAAGAATGTACTTTAATAGAACTGTAATGGACAATCATAAGCGAATGCGAAGTAATCCATAATTGTAATCGTAATTGTAATGAACCAAAATTAATACGTACTCAGTCGTGTACTTAATTTGTACTTGTGTACTGTTACGAAATGATATCGCCTTCAGAAATGAAGATTCGGCAAAAATATACGATTAGTTTTTATTTTTATTTTTTTTATTATTTTTAGTTGAAATTTTTCAAACCATCTGATCATGTGTTTAAAAGGGGGGGAACTTAACCTTCAACTGTCGTCCCCCAACATTTAGGTTTATATTATACATGTACTTGTAAAATTACAGCACTTCTTCATTAGACTTCTTGATTAAGTCACTTCATATTAGCACCTCATTAGGACTCCTTTGTTAGCAGCCTCGCTGCGGGGAGGGGGCAGAGGCCCCTTGCCTTCTTAATATTTTTGATTCCGGCCTGAGCCATGGTCGAAAGAGGTCGAACATCTACCCCTGTAAATTCAGAGCAGTACCTGTATAGTTTTAAGAAGTAAATTACCGTAAGAGAAACTTTTTATTTTTCCCTTCGATCCGTGCTCTCTTCAGAACTTAGTCAGTTAAGTAAGATATTGGCATAACAGTCTGGCGAGTCTGTAGCCAAGAGTTTAACAAGAGGCGACCGAAAAGAATTAAAATGTTATAGAAGAAATATCCGTTGCAGCCTCCTAACCAGAACCCCCGTCGATTCCGAACCACCCCAGGGCCATAGACGGAGGGGTTAACATATATATATATATATATATATATATATATATATATATATATACATTTTATATACGTACATTATATACATTATATAAAGGTGTTTCATAAAATGTGGGACGCACTTTCAAGATGGATTCAGGACCTGAAAACAATGAAAAAAAGGGATCAATCAAAGAAAGCCACTCCCAAACTGGTCGGGGATGGCTTTCTTTCATTGACACAATTCGGAGGTGGCTTTATTTCATTGATCTGTAAATTATTTAGGTAGGTAGGTTATTTAGGTTAGGTTAGGCTAAGTTGTTATATTTTAGTTAGTTTAAATGAAAATATCATGATTTAACCTTACCAATCATCAAGGGCATACAGTAATAAATAATAAACAGTTCCTCATGAAGGTGTTTTTACTTACATTCTTTACGTTAGTGATTTTGAGTGGTGGCGTTGCTTACTTGATCATTTTTTAGGTGGCATTGTTTACTAGAAACTTTTGGGGGTGGCGTTGTTTACTAGAAACTTTTGGGGGTGGCTTTCTTTCATTGATCAGAAAAAAGTTTTTATAAACATATGCCCGAAATCGCTTTGTTTCCGAGTTACAGCCCGTTATGTGTTCCAGCAAGTATCCGCCTTACCTTTAAAAGAAGTGCTCAAAATGACAGCCTTGCGCTTCAATACACGCCTGAACACGCCTCGTCATAGACTGCCTGACGCATTCAAACATTCCAGGTATTGCTCGGATTTTCTGGCATCCTTGTTCTACACGTTGGCGAAGCATTTCAACGTTGTCAATGGGTGTCGTGTAAACGATGGATTTCAGATGACCGCACAGGTAAAAATCGAGTGGATTCAGGTCCAGGGTGTGAGCAGGCCACGCAATGGGTTCTCCACGGCCTATCCATTTATCAGGGAAATGGTCATCCAAATAGTCTCTGGCTACTCGACTAAAATGAGGCGGAGCGCCGTCATGCATAAACCACATACGACGTCGGAAACCAAGAGAACTTCGTCTAGTAAATCGCTTAAATCATTCCTTAAAAATTGGAATAGGATTCTCCTGTTAATCTTCCAGGCAAAACAAAAGGACGATTAAGTTGTCGGCAATAAGTCCTGCCCATACATTGATACTAAATTGTTGTTGGTGCCTTAACTGGATGATGGCATGCGGATTCTCTTCAGCCCAGTGATGAGTGTTGTGAAAATTGAATACGCCATTTCTTGTGAAGGCAGCCTCATCAGAAAACAACATGGAGGATAGAAAAAGAGGATCGCGAGCACACTGTTGAAGGAACCAAGTACAAAAAGCCTCTCGTGGTGGGAAATCAGCTTCAGTAAGGCCTTGTACTCCCTGAATGTGATATGGGTAAAACTGTTGTTCCCGTAAAATTCTCCACACAGTTGTGTATCTTACACCCACTGCTGCTGCTATCCTTCAGGTGCTAACACCAGGATGTTCTTCCACGCGATTCAGGACCCGCTCCTCCAACTCAACAGTTCTGGCGCTGATTGGTCTACCACCATCTGAAACTCGCTTGTTGAATGATCCTATATCACCAAGACGCTCGTCTATTCTCTGAAAGGTCTTCTTTTCTGGCAGACGGCAATTCGGAAACCTTTTCGCATACAGACATCTTGCATGTCTGCCATTTCTCTGTTTGAATAAGCCTCCATTCTCACTTCAAATGCACACTATCACTGAATAGCACAAAAACTTTTAAGGTTTTTTTCACTGGACTGCACTTATTCATGGTAAGTTACGAATACGAACAGTGAAACACCGCGATGCACCTCTGACTGACTGAGGGCTCTACACTCAACGATATTGAAACATGTCATAGAGTGTAGGAAACATTACAATCGGCAAGGCCATACATGAAATAAGGCTCGTACATACTCAAAAACATTGTCGGCAAGCAGTGTTTGTAAACAGTTTGCGGAAAGAATTGCTGGAACACAAAACGGGCTGTAACTCGGAAACAAAGCGATTTCGGGTATATGTTTATATAAACTTTTTTCATTGTTTTCAGGTCCTGAATCCATCCTGAAAGTGCGTCCCGCATGTTATGAAACACGCCGTATACATAAGTTCTCCTGAAGTGAAATTCAGCTGAAAGTCTTTTTCGGGGGATTCAAAGCAGTTATACGTAAAGAAGAACGAAGGAGGTTATGTTCGATGTGGTGAAGCGATTATATTAATTAAATTTAGCTTTTAGATTTTAAATATGTACATTGAGTACGATTATTCTGCCTTTAGTTGTTTATATAAATATATATATATATATATATATATATATATATATATATATATATATATATATATATATATATATCAGATTGTAG
Source organism: Bathynomus jamesi (assembly GCA_023014485.1). Lineage (NCBI taxonomy): Eukaryota > Metazoa > Arthropoda > Malacostraca > Isopoda > Cirolanidae > Bathynomus > Bathynomus jamesi. The sequence goes on from JAJOZX010007872.1 coordinate 172,721, forward strand.
CATAAATTCTGCTCGATTAGAAAACGGACGATAGATAATAGAATAACCTCAAGATAATGTGAAATAGTTTTAGAAATGTTGTAAAATACACGCGGCGACAGGTTCGCACAGGTTTTATCACGATACAGAATGATACAGAATGACTTAGGCTAGTCTAGGCTTAGCTAGTGTAGGATTAGGCTAATGAATATTTTCTCTGGTGTTTTTCACACACAGGGCCGTTTCCTGGCATAAGCAGACTAAGCGGCCGCTTAGGGCCCTGCTGCTACTAGGGGGCCCCTAGACAGGCTCCCAGGTCATAGTATAGCTCAGTGGGCAAGAATAGGAATATAGCTGAAGTTATTATTAATATTATTGTTATTATTATTATTATTATCCTTATTATTATTATTATTATTATTATTATTGTCGTATTAATTACAGTTTTTGTATGAGACAAATGTGATAAAACGGAGACAAACGAAACGTTTTGGTCGTCATGTGTAAATAACTATTGTGAAATCTTATTTCTATATTATTTAACTTTATTCTATCTATCATATATGCTTATACTTTCCTAAATGCTTAATTTTTCTAGTATTGTAAAACATTATTATTATTATTTTTATTATCATCATTATTATCATGATTATTATTATTTAGCAGATTAGTTGAGGTTAACTAGATGTGACTTCGTGCATCTTGAAAAATGAAACGACATTATCCATCAGGAGCTGAAAAACGGAAAAGAAGAAAATAGAGGAGAAGCTTTCCAGTAGTACAGGTGAGATGTGCCACTTGTATATTCTTATGATTACAGTTCAGGTAACTAGGTTAGGTAGAACATCAAGCTAGGCAAGTGCTCAGGAATCATGTAGAGTAAGCTAGTCTCTGTAATATTTATAATTTTCGAAATGTGAAATTTAATGAATCACATCATCTGAAATTCTGTTCACACAGATCAATTACACCGGTCTGCATGAAAATCGATTTCTTTATTTTGAGTTGTGATTCTGAAGCAGTTCGCTGCGCTGAATTAAAAAAATGCTACCAGTTTTTTTCTATCACCCACAGTTTTAAAGTTATTAGCAAAACAATTTTGGGGCGTTTTGTAATTTTTTACGTTTTTTATCTTTAATTAATTTCGTTTTTTCATATTTTTCAGATAGATAATTCTAACATTACGTCTTTAAAATTTTGATAATGGCTTCTAGAGGATGTACCCATAGTCCAGACATATTTTGTTATATTTGTGGTCGGTATGTTGTAAAACAAAGGACAAATTTAACGACCTTCATTAAGAGAGCTTATCATGCTTATTTTGGAATTAAATTAGGAGATCAAGACAAAAGTTGGGCTCCACACAAGGTTTGTCTTACGTGTGTTGCGGCACTAAGGAATTGGAGCAAAGGTAAAAAGAAAAGTTTGCCATTTGGGATCCCTATGGTATGGCGCGAGCCTAGAAACCATGCCGACGACTGCTACTTCTGTTCTTGCAATGTTAAAGGTTATAATTCAAAGAATAAAGAGAGTCTTCAATACCCAAGTCTTCCATCTGCAATAAGGCCGGTACCCCATGGTCCAAAAGTTCCTATTCCCCGCCCACCCGAGAGTCTGGATCACTACAATTCAGATTCTGATTCAGCTCCAAATCCAGACAATGATGATGTTTATGAACAGCCAACAGCTGACCGAGATCCTCCTAAACCATTAACCCAAGCCGAACTAAATGACTTAGTCAGGGATTTGAATCTGCCTAAGGACTCTGCAGAACTTTTGGGGTCTAGATTGCAGGAGAACAATTTATTGCCATCCGACACATACTTCGCTTGGTACAGAAATCGTGAGAAAGACTTCGTGCCTTTTTTCGAAGAAGATGGTCCCTTGGTATTTTACAAGGACATCACAGGATTAGTGTGCAAGCTAGGCATCGAATACCAAACCAGTGACTGAAGGTTGTTTATAGATTCCTCTAAAACCAGTCTAAAAGGAGTGTTACTGCACAACAGTAACAAATATGCACCAATCCCAGTGGCCCATTCTACTCATTTAAAAGCGACCTATGATAACATGAAACTGCTTCTGGAAAAAAATCAGTATCAAAATCACAGATGGATATTGTGTGGGGATCTCAAAGTCCTTTGCATGTTACTTGGGCAGCAATCAGGATACACTAAGATCCCATGTTTCATCTGCGAATGGGATAGTCGAGCACGTGACCAGCACTGGAAGAGGAAAACTTGGCCTCCTAGAGAGAATCTTACCCCAGGATCAAAGAACATTTTACATGAACATCTAGTT
>JAJOZX010007872.1:180000-197500 GCA_023014485.1 Bathynomus jamesi
TAAACTGATTGGCCTATAATTTCCCGCCGCACCTTTATCGCCTTTCTTAAAGATAGGTGTTACGTTTGCTAACTTGAAATTATCTGGTACGCACCCCTCAGAAATAGACGCATTAAAAATCTTTGTTAGCGGCACAACAATGCTATCTTTTAATCTTTTAGTTGTATGGGATATATGGAATCCGGCCCCGGTGATTTACGAGTTTTCATTTTATCAATATAGCGCATTACTTCCCCTTCACTAACCACGATATTATCCAACATATTACCATTATCAAAAGGTATTATGTCTATGACCGTAGTGATATTCGGTAGATCTTCTATAGTAAAAACTGACGTAAAAAATTCGTTTAGCAAGGTAGCCATTTCCTTGTTTTCAGAAACTAGATCTCCGTTTACATTTTTCAAAGGCCCCAAGACACTTTTTACTGGATTTCTATTATTGACGTATTGAAAGAATCGCTCGGGGTTTTCTTTACCGTCACGAGCTATGGAGATTTCAAATTCGCGCTTGGACTTTTTTATTACACTTTTCGCTTCACGCCTTAGAGATATGTAGTTGTTTCGTAACAACAGATTATCTTTATCGCAGTTATATAGCCTATAAGCCCTAGCTCTACTCTTTATAATGTCTCCTACTCTAGAAGTAAACCACAAGGGCTTGTTGTTCACTTTCGCACGCTTAATTTTGTACGGTACACATTCCTCATTTATAGTCCTAAATACCGTTTCGAACGATTCCCACATTAGTTTTGCGTTGGAGTTCCCCATTACGTTTTCCCAATTGACGTGTGAAAATTTATTTCGAAATTTACTAAAGTCTGCGTGCTGGAAGTTAGGAATTTTAGTCGAGTTAGTTGGTTTGGAGTAACTTACTGAGAGGACAATCTCTACCATATTGTGATCGCTATTGCTTAACGGTTCTATTACTTGAAGATCAGTAATTAGCCTATCATCCGTAGTTATTACTAAATCTAAAATACTGTCCAACCTCGTAGGTTCCCCAACCTTTTGAATAAGAAAGCTATCCTCGAGAAAATTAACTAAACGATTACCTTCCGCGTCTCCCTGCATTGTATCGTAAATCACGTTGGCGTAATTAAAGTCACCCATAACTAAAGCCTGCTCACTACCGATTATTCTCTTTAGTTCACGATATAACGCTTCGTCCGTATCAGCTGTTTGATTAGGGGGCCTATATATAACCGCAACAAGAAGTTTGAAATCGTTCAATTTAAGTTCTGCTATAGTCGAATCTATCGGTTCTGGAATTGAGTGCTTTACTTCTATAACGCTCGCAATATTATCTTTGATATACAGCATAACACCGCCTCCTCGCCTACCTATTCTGTTTTTAACAAAAAGTCTATAACCTTTAATTTGATACTCCCCTACAAAGTCACGTGTTTCAGTGCTAAGCCACGATTCATTTATCGCAATTAAATCATAGTCTTTACAAGCAATTAAAGAAAAAAATTCGTTTATTTTATTTCGTAGGCTACGAGCATTTAAAGATAGAACCTTCAAATTGTCTGTAATTGCGACACCTTCGCGAGCGCAGGGGAAATTTGTGGAATTTACGCTGGGACTGTTCGGGTTGCGGCAGCCTGAAAAGGAGAGACAGTATTATGAAATAGTCTTCCTAAACGCGCAGCTCCAACGTCATTAAAATGAAGTCCATCTTCGAGGAACAAGTCCCTCCTGCCGTAGAAACTGTTCCAAAAATTTGCAAAATGCACTCCTTCCTGTTGACAAAGAGACTTTAGGTTATTGTTAATATAGGTCGCCTTGCTGTAGAAATCGCTTCGTTGGATAATTCGAGGAAATATACCTGTTAAAACAATCTTATTAGTTTTCTCCTTTAGTCGCTCTAATAAGTCCCTATACCTAGCCAGCAGTTCTTCCGATCTAGAATTTAAAACGTTATTAGTACCGACATGAATAACATACGTTGTGTCCTCGGTGGTACCGTCTGTAAAATGGTCAACACTATTAGTTATATCCTCCACCCTTGTACCAGGGTAGCAGTAACGGCGCCTACGACGAGGGTTTCTCCCACAGAATTCCTCGAGCTGCCCTCGAACAATGGAATCGGCAACTAGTCGTATTTCCGGTTCATCAGCATCTTCGAAACCTAAAACAGAAAACTTATTGCTTGTTATTACTGGTAGACAGGTCTTTGCTTTTCTCAATGGGGCTCCATTTCGCACTCGAACGAAGGGTTGGGAACTAGGGGAAGAGGGAGGGCTATTAGTACTATTTATATTATTAGTAGAAACTGAGGCAGGAGGGGTCGTAACTGGAGTCTCAAGGGATTCTAATTTTGCCGTCAGGAGCATCACGGTTTCTTCAAGTCTCAACCTGGCCTCCCTCTCACGTTCTAACTCGTTCCTCAGCACTTCCATGCTTGAGCACCACCTGCAAACTAACTGTTCATTATTATTAGCCATTGTAAACGCGTAAGCAGCAAATTTCCCTTCACAGCGACTGCAAGTACTTGACGGGGTTGCCATGCTTTTAATTAGTTGAACAAAAAAAACAAAAACAAAAAACGAGCAATTGGAAATTAATAAATTACAACGTAGGTCTACCGCGTTCTTGAAACGCAGAAACAGGTTCTTGTAACACAAATTTATACTAAATTAATATAGAATTAAGCTACCGACAAAAGATCTGTAAAAGAAGAGTATTTATAACACTTATCTGTCCGCGATTCGACCAGATTTTTTTCCTTTTTTTCACTCGGTTTCTGACTACACACTACCTGACCTCTCGAAACATATACACACAGATATATATATACATATATATATACATATATATATATACACACACATATATATATACACAAATATATATATATTATATATATATATATATATATATAAATATATATATACACATATATATATATGTATGTGTATATATATGTATGTGTATATATATGTATATATATATATATATATATATATATATATATTTGTATTATATATATGTGTGTATATATATATATGTATATATTATATATGTATATATATATATTTGTGTGTATATGTTTCGAGAGGTCAATGAACAATGAACAATTCCTATACCATCATTATATGGATTCATTATCTTCATGCAGTACTTATGTTCGTATAGTTTTTATGTTTGAATGTTAATTTTTACATAAGAAACCAAAATCGCCTAAGCGAGTTTTGGATAGAATTTCGATTTGTACTTCTTTATTCATTACTGTATTTCTCTAATTTATCTTTCCTGATAATGATTTGTACTATACGTACAAATTCAATAACTATGACGTCACATTTTCCCGTCATTAATTTCCGTTCGTCATATCTCTAGTATTCAATGTATGAAAATTCTTTAACATCATAATAAAAAGTGTACACTCTATAGAAGTCATTATTTATATGCTATGTAGTATAAATATTATTATTCAACCCTATTCAACTATACGTCCATATCTTAACTTGACCATTACCCTATATAAATTTTATTAAATATTCATTTTTACTCGTGTCAGTCTATGAAAAGCAAAACTTTAGGCATTCGTTCGAAAACGCACAAATTCGTTCTCGTATTATTTTTTTTATTATTTTTTATTATATCACCTCCCCCATTGAACTCGAAAATGCTTAGTTAAGTTATCCAATTCCGCGAACTATGGCATAAGTGAACGCTTCAAAGATAAAAAATCTCCTTTCGCTCTGATTCGAATTTATAACATTATCATGCGTTATGTTATATCATGTGTGTCATGTCTCATGTACTTGTGTAGGGATTTGGAAGGTTTTTGAATAACAAAGTTTTAAAAATAATGTATAATAATTTAAGATGGGTTTAGGGTTATAAAATCTTTTAAGTTTAAGTCAGTTATTGTTATTATTATTATCATTATTATTATTATAAAATCCTTTAAGCTCAACGTCAATTATTATAAAATTCTAAATTACAGGTAGTATTAATGATGGTGTATGCATATGAGTTTAATGTGAAAGTGACTTGAGGTACGGAAAGAAAATGAATTCGAATATGTGTCAAAAGTAATAGAATTCAATTAGGATTATCGATCGTACGTAATTAAATCAGTTACACATATATTAAGGTAATAAAAAAAACGTACTTAGAGGACCTTACAAGTAATGAAAGTAAATCTCACGGTTTTAAAATTGAATTTTGACACACAATTAATTTAATTCGACTACGACAATTACTCAGTATTAATCGAATTAAAAAATTAAAAAATAAAAATTGAAAATAGAAATCAATTATAAACTATAATGAACTAAACATATAATATTCTTAAAAATATAAAAACACAACTTAACATAAATTGAGGTTATGTTCCATCGTACCAAAGAGGAATTAACCATGGTTGAACCATTTCTCTGGTTGACAGTTCAATTGGGGTTGGGGTTGTTAAAATAAAATAAAATAAAAAGACAAAGTTTGGAGTACGACATTCGGGGGAATTGAGTGACTAAGCAGGGGGTATAAGTCTGAAATTGACAATTACATCTTTTCGTGAGCACTTTGCTCTTTTTTTTTTTTTTTTTTTTTTTTTAAAGATTGCTTGTCACACTACTTAGAACAAAAATTAAAAGAGTTGAAACAAAACGGAGGGACGGCATGTTCCTCATATACATTACAATAATTATCCAAATCGTTACAACCTTTGTAAAAACGGTTTTGGTTACAAATAATAAAATACATAACTATATATTTATATACGCAACAATGCATGAAAAGAAAAGACAAATCGGTGATTTTCCTTCTTACAAAAACAAAAGGTTAACTAAAGACGCAAACCGGTCAATTCAGGTTGAATTTAATTCTCTTTTACACCACAAAAAAAGGTTGAATTAAATTCTCTTAAACAACAAAAAAAAGGTTGAATTAAATTCTTAAATTACATTTTCTTAAATTAAATTCTCTTAAACTACAAAGAAAAAGTTGAATTCAATTGACTGCATTGAAATGACTGGGGACTTGAAAACTGACTTCTTCAAAAAAACTGACTTCTTAAAAAAAACTGTCTAACTTGAACTTTTATCAAGTAGTATCTTGAAACTGTCTAACTTGAACTCTTATCAAGTAGTATCTTGAAACTGTCTAACTTGAACTCTTATCAAGTAGTATCTTGAAACTGTCTAACTTGAACTCTTATCAAGTAGTATCTTGAAACTGTCTAACTTGAACTCTTATCAAGTAGTATCTTGAAACTGTCTAACTTGAACTCTTATCAAGTAGTATCTTGAAACTGTCTAACTTGAACTCTTATCAAGTAGTATCTTGAAACTGTCTAACTTGAACTCTTATCAAGTAGTATCTTGAAACTGTCTAACTTGAACTCTTATCAAGTAGTATCTTGAAACTGAACTGACTAAAATTGACTGCACTTGAACTCTATCAAGTGGAGTCTACTGAAAACGAAACTGACTTGCACTTGAACTGCTATCAAGTGAAGATTAACTGAAAACGGAAAATGACTGCACTTGATCTCTATCAAGTGGAGACTATTCACCTCTGGGGTTTGGTTGTTCCTCTTCTGGTACAACCAATTAACTGAAATTAACTGAAACGGAAAAAGACTGCACTTGATCTCTATCAAGTGGAGACTATTATCCTCTGGACTTACTTGAAATACAATCAAGTATCTCTATAACTCTATAAACTCTCTATAAACTCTCTCTTTCTTAATTTGCAAGTCAATTCAATTCAATAATTTGAAAAAATTGTAAAAAAAAATTTAAAAAAATGTAAACAATATTTCATTCTAATGTACGCGAAGGTACTGTACTATTGTGTTTGGTACATAAAAATAATATTATTCTATACAGAATATAATAGTGAAAATAACTGAAATTAACTCTCTGAAATTAACTCTTTCTGTTACTTTTAACTTCTGTGACTTTTAACTTCTGTGACTTTTAACTTCTGTGACTTTTAACTTCTGTGAAAATTACTGTTTCACTAAAAAAAAAATGTATCACTGGTGTATGGAATGTTCACTGTGTTTCTTGTAAATTCTGACTTGATACTTATTATTAACTGTTAATAACACTGACTTTTCAAATGTTTACAAATTACTTAAAAAAAAAAAACTGTACTTAACAAAATTTCTACGGCGAAATCCTTGAGACGTGTCCTGAATACGTCTTGCTGGCTACTTCTTCTTGGATGAAAACTAGGCGTGGAGAACTTGGAGTCGTGACACACCGGTTCAAGGGTGGATGTTACGAACAAGAAGTCGTGACACGCCGGTCAAATGGTTTTATCCTGATGCAGGGTAATTTCTATCCTGGCCAAAGAGTGGCCACTTGTTAAAATCCTCTTCTTAAAATATTCTTCTAATCCTGGGGCAGGGTCGCCAGACTGTTAACCCCTCCGTCTATGGCCCTGGGGTGGTTCGGAATCGACGGGGGGTTCTGGTTAGGAGGCAGCAACGGATATTTCTTCTATAACATCCTAATTCTTTTCTCTCGCTTTATGGTCGACAGTTGTTAATTCTTCTCTTTCTATAATACTCTGATACTTTCTCTTGGCACTTCATTACGGCTCTCTGCTTTGGTCACTGCTACGAGCCTCCCTTGTTAGCAGCCTCGCTGCGGGGAGGGGGCAGAGGCCCCTTGCCTCCTTAACTTTTTAGATTCCGGCCTGAGCCATGGTCGAAAGAGGTCGAACCTCTACCCCTGTAAATTCAGAGCACTACCTGTACATTTTTAGAAGTAAACTACAGTAAGAGAAACTTTTTATTTTCCCCTTCGAGCCGTGCTCTATTCAGGAGAACTTAGTCAGTTAAGTCGATAAGTTATAAAAGAAAAGTCGATAATTTTAGTATCAGAGTATTATAAAAAGAGAAGAATTAAAAACTGGCGACCCTTTACCCAAATTAAGAAAGAGACAACCCAAGCACCATAGAAGATATTGGCATAACAGTCTGGCGAGTCTGTAGCCAAGAGTTTAACAGAGTGGCGACCCACCATTTGACTGGCGGAAAAGAATTAGAGTGTTATAGAAGAAATATCCGTTGCTGCCTCCTAACCAGAACCCCCGTCGACTCCGAACCACCCCAGGGCCATAGACGGAGGGGTTAACATATGCATATGTATACATATACATATATATATATATACACATATATATACATACACAAATATATATATATATATATATACACATATATATATCATATATATACATATATATATATACATATATACATACACATATATATACACATATATATACATATATATTGTCGTAACCATGAAGTTTGCATGAAAAAATCTTTTGTAAAATAAGTGCAGAAATTTTAGTTTTACGGTTTCGTTGTGTACATCTCTGAAAGCAAGGTGGTTTGGCTTATAAATATTCATGAACGAATAAATCAGAAATGTTTCAGATTGTTTAACGTTTGTTCTATCTTAATTCGGATTCTCAGGGAAGTGATAAAGCCGAACCACGTGGGGACAGAGTTTTATCACCGAGACCCGACCCCAACGGGAAGGGCAATCCAACGGATTTGGGTGTATATGCAAATGGTTGGGTTCCTCTTTCGCTGGGTCGAAAATTTTTGGATTCGTTTCGCGGGATGGTGCGACTTTTGTAAGGCAGAGTCGAAGACGCTTGCTAAAATTGAACCACGACGTGAGTCATAAAATTGGGACTTCGAATCTGTTAACTATATTTAAATGTATTTTTGGGAAGAAGGAGGGGTCTATACTCGGAACTCAGGTCCAGCTCCAATCAGGGGGCCCAGGATCCTTGGAAACGTAGTAAAGACGCCTTCTTTCCCTCTTGTATGGGTAATAACCTTCTGGGGGACGGCTTTGGGAGAAACAAATGGTTTGATAGGCTTTCAGAACATTGGAAGGCGGGGTCCTTCAAAATTGTAAAGTAAATTCTAAAATTGTTAAGTCAGTTGGTAGTCGTCCTCCTTGAAATTAACTGTGGCAAAATAAACCCTATTAGACTTGTGGTGTAAGAAAATTTAGAATTGAAAGTATAAACTGTCCGGATTGAAATTAAGAACTTGTATTGCATTTCATTCGTTTACGCGGAAACTTCTGCATAAGAATTTTATTGTTAGCGACCTTAACCGAGAACTTGGTTGGATCTCAATTAATGTTAGCCAACGGACCAAGAATTTTGTGAACTTTACATTAATTTAATTTTTTTTCAAACTAACTGCTAAACGGGGTACGTCTGGGCCCTAGTTTACTGAACCCGTCAATTTGGGTTCGGAGGGAAGTACCGTTAGTTGGTAGATGGTCGTTTTGGTTTTGGGCGGGCCGTAACTCTGTGGTCCGTACGCAGCACAATTGAGAGTAATTTGTCATCTGCAGTCGTAAGTAGAATAATTCTTCAAATTTCATCGTCGATTTCGACCACTTCATTTCTCGTTATTTGTTTTGTTGCACTAAAATATAAAGCCCCTCTATATAAATTACTTAAATTCAGATAACTGTGAACTTTTTCTTTGGATTCATAATTGAATTGTATTTTACGGAAAATTGGTAAATTTAAACGATTTAAATTCAGATAACTGTGAACTTTGTCTTTGAATTTAAAATTGGATTGCATTGTATGGAAATTGATAAATTTACTTCAGAATAAATTTCTAAATTTATGTACTGTTTCGAGTGACATTTAATAAACTTTATAAGAGGGCGTGTGTTGTTTTAGATACCTTTATATATATATATAAAGTAAAGCTTACTCATATTTCCCCGATGTTGGGCCGCCGATGACTTGGGGCTGAATGAGGCTGTACAAATATCTCAAGTAAATTTCGAGCGACGTCCATATTTTGATTGGTTGAGGTCCCCCAACGTTTCCTATAAATATTGGATAAAGAAACAAAATAGTACTGTGACATGGAAAACTACATCATGCGGTATAGTAATATAATTATATTAACACGGAATATTCTTTGTTGGCGATTTTATTTATTTTAAATTTCTTATTTTTATCTTTTTAGTACTAATGACGAAAATTAAAACTGCTTTAAAAGTTTGCCAACATTGTTCACCATGTGTTATTCTCTTATTTCCCATATAAGCAGTGCCGGATTTTCCAATAGGCAACATAGGCCATTGGCCTAGGGCCAACCAGTAACTGGGGGCCCACTGGGGACCTCCTACAATCCCTTGACACAAACAGTATCATTGACAAATTTGCCATAGAAAAAAGCAGGAAAAAGTCATTTTGAACTTCACATAGTTGTGCTTGCAAAATTTATTATGCTTCAGTTTCATTGTATTTTTCCATTATTCCTATGTGTAAGATGTACATGATATGGAACTTGATTTACTTTGATGTACTTGATATGGAACTAATTTGATTAAAAATGATTAATGTGTAATGTATTACATTATGTTGTAATTCTTATTGCAAAATTTATTATGCTTCAATTTGACTGTATTTTTTTCCATTATTCCTTTGTGTAAGAATAAGTTGTACATGATATAAAACTAATTTGAATAAAATTATTGATGTGTTACATTATGTTGTAATTCTTTTTTTTTTTACATTACAATATTACGATATATATATATATATATATATAATATTTTTTTGGGGGGGGCACTCATAAGGTTTGGCCTAGGGCCCACAAGCAAGTAAATCCGGCCCTGCATATAAGGAGTTCCAAAAAACCTTAGCCCCCCCCCCCATTTGCAGCTTACATGTTTACTTAAATCGAAATAGGTTTAGTGATTATAAAAATATATAAAATTCTTTATTTATTGCAGGTATTAAAATTACTCTAGCTGATAAAGTGATAATATAATGGCTTCTCAATTAATTGGTGATTCGGAGAGGTAACGTGTGATAGATCGCATACGAGCAATAACATTTCGGGAAGCTCGTGATGCTGGAGCCACCTTTATAACACGTTCATGGGTTGCCAAAAAGTTGCGAAGAAGTGAGGACTTCGTCAAAAGAAATTGGAATAAAACTTTGGATGAATGTGAAATGGATACAACCAAATCTGGGCGCCCAAATTTTCCACTCTCTCAGGAAACAAAGGACATCATTGAAAGCGGTACGCGTAAGCGGAAAAACAGCTGTGCTAAACTTTCTAGAGAGATCGAAGTGTTGAGAGGAAAGGTCGTTAGTGGTGAGATCATTCGACTGTACCGTCATAAACAAGGTTTAAAGCCTTGGCATGAACTTCCAAAGCCAAAAAAAACTCAACTTAACATCGATGACAGAATGTGGTTTGCTCATTATCTTGATGATTGGGATGTGGATGATTTCATGCATTTAGCTGTCTCCGATGAATTTTTTGTTTACGTAACACGTCGGCCTAACTACCAAAATGATCGAGTGTGGGCCACAACACCAGATGAAATCGATGACAATGAACATTATCGCGAATTATTAAAAAGTCCACACTATTGTGGTGTGTTTGTTTTGTTCACTGCAATGAAGCTCATGTGGGTGCTGAAGCCAAGTGGTCAAAGTTGGGATGGACAGTATTTCGTGATATTATTCTATCCCAGCATCTCATTCCTTTTCTAAGAAACTCAAACAATATTATGGATGTCGATCAGGTCACACTTCTGCACGATAAGACCCCCTGCTTTAAGGCATTAGCCACTCAACAGTTGTTGCGGAACCATGAGATCGATTTCTTTGGAAATGAAGAATGGCCAGGAAATATGAAAAGAAAAACCCACTCTAATAGACAGAGTTCGTTTTTCTGTATCCACCAGAGGAGGATGACAGTGGGCGTCGAAACTGTTGTGGAAATAAACTCTGTCTATTAGAGTGGGTTTTTATTTTCATATTTTGACCTTCACGTAGAAAAAAGTAAAGTTTTTTGAATTTATAATGGCCAGGAAATTCTCCTGACCTGAACGTCTGTGAATACATTGGATCAGTTATAAAGGACAAGGTTGAATGTCTCTTGTTTCAAGAACCTGCAGCAAATCGATTTTCGAAGGATACAATGACGCAACACATTGAAACTGTTTTAGCAAATTTGCGTAACGATCAAGATCTATTCACGTCACTTTTGGCAAGCTACCCAAAGCGAATTCAGGCTGTCTTCGAAGCCAATGGCGGGAACACCAAGTTTTAATTGCTTCTCATTAAATGCAGGATTAAAATCTCTTTTGTAAGGTAGGTTTAATTTTACTGTACCTCTAATGGTTTAGGCCATGGGCGGGGGGGCTAAGGTTTATTGGAGCCCCGTATATATATATATATATATATATATATCAAAACTATTGACTTCTAATTAGGGAAACGGAGCTTACAGATGAAAAGAAGGACCAACACAACAGCAAACATTTCCGTTATCTTTTTATACTTCAGACGTTTCGACAAATCTTTTGTCATCATCAGTGAATTATAAGTATTAAAACCTTAAAACAAAAATGAGAATAATGAAAATTATATCAATACACAATTAAAATCATTAAAATTACATCACTACAAAAAATTTAAATCATTAAAATTAAATTAAAATTACCTCAACTGGTAAATACACAATGTTTACATCAACCTCCATACTTGGCAGAAACTGAGAGAAAACTGCATGGTCAGTAAATTAGAAGGTATGATATGTCTATGAAACTCGGTTGGTTAGTTAAAAGAGCTGTAATTTGTAAGATGAGCTATTATTGTTAATGGAAGGTTTGTTTCTATAGATGTACAAAGATTCTAAAATTCGGAGTTCTGTAAGGTTATGGGATCTGGTTAGAATTTCGAACTGAGTTTTGTGAAGGGGATGGTTGTTTTCATTACTATGGTTTCTAATTCCGGATTGTGATGGGCTACTGAAGGGACGGTTAGTACGGACTGATAAGCCCAAATGTTGAGAAAGGCGTACCTCCAGTTGGAGTTGAGTACTGCCAATATACGCAGCCTTACAGCTATCGCACATGTATTTGTAAACAACATTAGGGCATACAGTTTTGGGGAATTTGTCTTTGAACTTTAACAAATTTGATAATTTAAGTGGTTTGACGAGGGCGAACCTAAAATTTATTTGGGGATAACTGGACTTGAGCAGTTTGGACACTTCACCTCGAATACGCAATGATAAATAACCATAAAAAGGTAATTTAATGTATCTGGTTTCTTTTTGTACTGTAGTTATGGGGAGTTTAGTATTAAAAGTGTTATTTAAAAATTTCTTTAATTGGTTGTCAAAAAGATTAGAAGGGTAGTAATTATTAATAAAGTACTGTCTTAAAATTTAAATTCTTCGTTTAATGAAAAGTAATCTGAACAAATCCGGTAACTTCTTGTTAATAATGTTACTATAGCACTAATCTTATATTTATAAAACATACAACTTAAATAATTAGTTCCCAAAGCAGTAAAAGTTTGTTTTCTAAATAGTGAGGTCTGGAACTTCTTGTTAACCATTTAACTACAACATCCAGGAAAGGTAAACTATTATTGGTTTCGTTTTCACATGTGTACTTAATATTACTATGTTGTTTATTAAGATAATGAGGAAAAAGTTTTACGTTTGACTCAGACTCAATTTAAAAACCTCCTCGAAATAGCGTGTTGTGATAATCTTTTCTTATTTAATAGCAGCAACCTTTAGAGCCAAATTGATAGGGTAGCTATGGGTTCCCCGTTGAGCCCAACACTAGCAAATGCATTTCTTTGCCATTATGAAGAAATTTGGTTGAAAATTTGTCCTAATAGTTTTTACGTGGATGACACTTTTTGAATATTTAAACATCCTTCACACATAAAACTTTTTCTTCATTATCTGAATAAACAACATAGTAATATTAAGTACACATGTGAAACCGAACCAAATAATAGTTTACCTTTCCTGGATGTTCTAGTTAAACGGGTTAATAACAAGTTCCAGACCTCACTATTTAGAAAACAAACTTTACCTGCTTTGGGAACCAATTATTTAAGTTGTATATTTTATAAATATAAGATTAGTGCTATAGTAACATTATTAACAAGAAGTTACCGGATTTGTTCAGATTACTTTTCATTAAACGAAGAATTTAAATTTTTAAGACAGTACTTTATTAATAATTACTACCCTTCTAATCTTTTTGACAACCAATTAAAGAAATTTTTAAATAACACTTTTAATACTAAACTCCCCATAACTACAGTATAAAAAGAAACCATATATATTAAATTACCTTTTTATGATTATTTATCATTGCGTATTCGAGGTGAAGTGTCCAAACTGCTCAAGTCCAGTTATCCCCAAATAAATTTTAGATTCGCCCTCGTCAACTCACTAAATTATCAAATTTGTTAAAGTTCAAAGACAAATTCCCCAAAACTGTATGCCCTAATGTTGTTTACAAATGCACGTGCGACAGCTGTAAGGCTGCGTATATTGACAGTACTCAACTCCAACTGGAGGTACGCCTTTCTCAACATTTGGGCTTATCAGTCCGTACTAACCGTCCCCTCAGTAGCCCACCACAATCCGGAATTAGAAACCATAGTAATGAAAACAACCATCCCCTTCACAAAACTCAGTTCGAAATTCTAACCAGATCCCATAACCTTACAGAACTCCAAATTTTAGAATCTTTGTACATCTATAGAAACAAACCTTCCATTAACAATAATAGCTCATCTTACAAATTACAGCTCTTTTAACTAACCAACCGAGTTTCATAGATATATCATACCTTCTAATTTACTGATCTTAATTGTGTATTGATGTAATTTTCATTATTCTCATTTTTGTTTTAAGGTTTTAAGACTTATAATTCACTGATGATGACAAAGGTTTGTCGAAACGTCTGAAGTATAAAAAATAAATGGAAATGTTTGCAGTTGTTTTGGTCCTTCTTTTCATAATATATATATATATATATATTATATATATATATAAATATATACATTTCAACTGCAAACAACACGCAGTATAATTAACGTAAAGAACGACGCTTGTATAGGAGAACATTCCGCGCAAGATGAGGAGGGAAAACGAACAAATGAAAAATGAGGTATATGTGTGTGTGTGTGTAAATATATATATATATATGTGTGTGTGTGTATATATATATATATATATATATATATCGTAAAGAACGACGCTTGTATAGGAGATATTCCGCGCAAGACGAGAGAGACAGAACGAAACAAATGAAAAATGAGGTAACCACCCTGGAATCGAACCCGGGATCTTCCGATTGCCGGTCAGATGCGATACCATTACACATGGGCCTCACTCTTCCAAATGCCGTAATTCTTCTACATTTGTTTCGTTCTCTCTCTCTCGTCTTGCGCGGAATATCTCCTATACAAGCGTTGTTCTTTACGTTATTTATACTGCGTGTTCTTTGCAGTTGAATGTATATAATGTTACGGCATGCGGGAGGTGACCCATTGGGGCATTGGTTTCTGCGAGTATGTAGAAGAATTAAGGCATTTGGAAGAGTGAGGCTCATGGTGCAATGTTTATCGCATCTGACCGGCAATCGGAAGAACCCGGGTTCAATTCCCGGGTGGTTACCTCATTTTTTCATTTGTTTCGTTCTATCTCTCTCGTCTTGCGCGGAATATCTCCTATACAAGCGTCGTTCTTTACGTTATTTATACTGCGTGTTCTTTGCAGTTGAATGTATATATATATATATATATATGTGTGTGTGTGTGTGGGTATATATATATATATATTATATATATATATTTTAACTGAAAAGAACACACAGTATAATTGACGTAAAGAACGAAGCTTGTATAGGAGAACATTCCGCGGAAGATAAGGAGAGAGAACGAACAAATGAAAAAATGAGGTAAGCACCCGGGAATCGAACCCGGGATCTTCCGATTGCCGGTCAGATGCGATACCATTACACCATGGGCCTCACTCTTCCAAATGCCGTAATTCTTCTACATACTCGCAGAAACCAATGCCCCAAGGGGCACCTCCGCATGCCGTAAAATTATATACATTCAACTGCAAAGAACACGCAGTATAAATAACGTAAAGAACGACGCTTGTATAAGAGATATTCCGCGCAAGACGAGAGAGAGAGAACGAAACAAATGAAAAAATGAGGTAACCACCCGGGAATCGACCCCGGGATCTTCCGATTGCCGGTCAGATGCGATACCATTACACCATGGGCCTCACTCTTCCAAATGCAGTAATTCTTCTACATACTCGCAGAAACCAATGCCCCAAGGGGGCACCTCCCGCATGCCGTAACATTATATACATTCAACTGCAAAGAACACGCAGTATAAATAACGTAAAGAACGACGCTTGTATAGGAGATATTCCGCGCAAGACAAGAGAGAGAGAACGAAACAAATGAAAAAATGAGGTAACCAACCGGGAATCGAACCCGGGATCTTCCGATTGCCGGTCAGATGCGATACCATTACACCATGGGCCTCACTCTTCCAAATACCGTAATTCTTCTACATACTCGCAGAAAGCAATGCCCCCAAGGGGGCACCTCCTGCATGCCGTAACATTATATACATTCAACTGGAAAGAACACGCAGTATAAATAACGTAAAGAACGACGCTTGTATAGGAGATATTCCGCGCAAGACGAGAGAGAGAGAACGAAACAAATATAAAAATGAGGTAACCACCCGGGAATCAAACCCGGGATCTTCCGATTGCCGGTCAGATGCGATACCATTACACCATGGGCCTCACTCTTCCAAATGCCGTAATTCTTCTACATACTCGCAGAAACCAACGCCCCAAGGGGGCACCTTTCGCATGCCGTAACATTATATACATTCAACTGCAAAGAACACGCAGTATAAATAACGTAAAGAACGACGCTTGTATAGGAGATATTCCGCGCAAGACGAGAGAGTGAGAACGAAAAATATGAAAAAATGAGGTAACCACCCGGGAATCGAACCCGGGAACTTCCGATTGCCGGTCAGATGCGATACCATTACACCATGGGCCTCACTCTTCCAAATGCCGTAATTCTTCTACATACTCGCAGAAAGCAATGCCCAAAGGGGGCACCTCCTGCATGCCGTAATATTATATACATTCAACTGCAAAGAACACGCAGTATAAATAGCGTAAAGAACGACGCTTGTATAGGAGATATTCCGCGCAAGACGAGAGAGAGTGAACGAAACAAATGTAAAAATGAGGTAACCACCCGGGAATCGAACCCGGGAACTTCCGATTGCCGGTCAGATGCGATACCATTACACCATGGGCCTCACTCTTCCAAATGCCGTAATTCTTCTACATTTGTTTCGTTCTCTCTCTCTCGTCTTGCGCGGAATATCTCTTATACAAGCGTCGTTCTTTACGTTATTTATACTGCGTGTTCTTTGCAGTTGAATGTATATAATGTTACGGCATGCGGAAGGTGACCCATTGGGGCATTGGTTTCTGCGAGTATGTAGAAGAATTACGGCATTTGGAAGAGTGAGGCCCCATGTTGCAATGTTCGATCTGACCCGCAATCGGAAGAACCCGGGTTCGATTCCCGGGTGGTTACCTCATTTTTCATTTGTTTCGTTCTCTCTCTCTCTTGCGCGGAATATCTCCGATACAAGCGTCGTTCTTTACGTTATTTATACTGCGTGTTCTTTGCAGTTGAATATATATATATATATATATATATATATATATATATATATATATATGTGGGTATATATATATATATATATATACACATTTTAACTGCAAAGAACACGCAGTATAATTGACGTAAAGAACGACGCTTGTATAGGAGAACATTCCGCGGAAGATAAGGAGAGAAACGAACAAATGAAAAAATGAGGTTAAGCACCCGGGAATCGAACCCGGGATCTTCCGATTGCCGGTCAGATGCGATACCATTACACCATGGGCCTCACTCTTCCAAATTCCGTAATTCTTCTACATACTCGCAGAACCAATGCCCCAAGGGGGCACCTCCCGCATGCCGTAACATTATATACATTCAACTGCAAAGAACACGCAGTATAAATAACGTAAAGAACGACGCTTGTATAGGAGATATTCCGCGCAAGACGAGAGAGAGAGAACGAAACAAATGAAAAAATGAGGTAACCACCAGGGAATCGATCCCGGGTTCTTCCGATTGCCGGTCAGATGCGATACCATTACAGCATGGGCCTCACTCTTCCAAATGCAGTAATTCTTCTACATACTCGCAGAAACCAATGCCCCAAGGGGGCACCTCCCGCATGCGTAAGATTATATACATTCAACTGCTAAGAACACGCAGTATAAATAACGTAAAGAACGACGCTTGTATAGGAGATATTCCGCGCAAGACGAGAGAGAGAGAACGAAACAAATGAAAAAATGAGGTAACCACCCGGGAATCGAACCCGGGATCTTCCGTTTGCCGGTCAGATGCGATACCATTACACCATGGGCCTCACTCTTCCAAATGCCGTAATTCTTCTACATACTCGCAGAAACCAATGCCCCAAGGGGGCACCTCTCGCTTGCCGTAACATTATATACATTCAACTGCAAAGAACACGCAGTATAAATAACGTAAAGAGCGACGCTTGTACAGGAGATATTCCGC